>PVIJ01006926.1:58723-87428 GCA_004024925.1 Scalopus aquaticus | reverse complement strand
ATATTTTTCTTTTTCTTTCTGGCTTATTTCACTGAGTATGATTCCCTCTAATTCCATCCATGTCGCTGCAAATTGCATGTGTTTATCTTCTTTCCATGATGAATAGTACTCCATTGTGTATATGTACCACATCTTCTGGATCCAATCATCTATTTTTGGACATCTGGGTTGCTTCCATACCTTTGCTATTGTGAATAGTACCGCAATGAACATACGGGTGCATGTATCCTTTCGGATTAGTGCTTTTGTATCCTTTGGGTAAATTCCCAAAAGTGGTATTGCTGGGTCGTATGGGAGCTCCATGTTTAGCAATTTGAGGAATCTCCATACAGCTTTCCATAGTGGTTGGACCAGTTCACATTCCCACCAGCAGTGTAGAAGAGTTCCTTTTTCTCCACATCCTTTCCAGCATTTGTTGTTGCCTGTATTTTTAATGTGTGCCATCCTCTGAGGTGTGAGGTGGTATCTCATAGTGGTTTTGATTTGCATTTCCTTGATTATAAGTGATGTTGAGCATTTTTTCATGTATCTGTTGGCCATCCGCTTTTCTTCTTTGGAGAAGTGCCTTTTGAGCTCTTCTGCCCATTTTTTGACTGGGTTGTTGGCTTTGTCTTTGTTGAGTTGTGTGAGTTCCTTGTAATTTTTTTTCATAATTTAAATGCCACTTGGACGTCACTAGATTGTGTTTCTCAGGTATGTTACTTTGGCAGTTTGTACCAGTTGGTACACCTCATTAATTGTCCCATCTTCCAAATAGAGGAGCCAGACCCTTCACTCTCTCCAGGGATCTGTGCTGAGATGGAGATGGAGAGAGGACATTCAGGGAGGGAGAGGCAGACGCTCATCTGTACTTTGAGCCATCCCAGTGACTCTGGACCCTCCTGTTCTAGCTGTTGCTCTCTTGATCCACTACTGTGACTTATTCCACACTGATGTCACTGTAGCACCTGGGGTCACTCTGCTGTCCTAGTGACATGTCTTCTACCTCTGCTGAGAACCTCACTGTCACCACCAGTCCTGTAGTATCCTCAGGAGAGGTTTTCCATTGCCCATCTTCCTCTTAGTGGGTAGTTTTATAGCAGAGGAGCTCAAGTGACTGGCAAATGTATTTATTTTAACTAACTTGGTAAAATAGTCCTCAAATATGGCTGCCAGGTATTCCTGCCTTTCTTGATCATGCTTGCCACACCTAATATAAAAAGGTGACTGTAGTTCCCGCTTCTTGAATCCGGGTTGGATTGGGCTCTTGACTGCTTTTGACTACAGAATGTGGTTGAATTAATATTACGGTATTTCTGAGAAAGGTTTCAGACACCTAGGAGCTCTCGCGTATTTCTCTGTGGTACCCACCTAGCATGCCGGAAGGAAGTCCAAGTGAAATTGCTGACTGCCTGGACTAAATATCTCAGCCTCCTTTGCAACTAGGTATGATGATAGGTGTGAAGATCTGACTAAAATCTGGCCATGTAATAGTGCTGTATTGGCCCTCCAGAAAGACTCCCTAAAGGGATTCAGTCAAAGGTATGCCCCTTGCCCTTTCCTCATTTCATCTTCCTGCTGGCTGTAATGCAACTCTGAGAGCTGGAGCTCCAGCAGTTATATTACATCATGAGGTGACCTTAGAATGAAAAGTACATGTTTAAAAAGTGAGGAATAAATAAGCAGCTTTGGGACCCTGTGACAACAAAACCTCCATGCTTGCACTGAAAAGCTGGCCTTGACATTTATGTTATATAAACAAGAAACACACTTCGTTATGGAAAGTAGTGCTGTGGTTTCATTTGTTTTATGCATGAAGATCAGATTCTGAAATATACAACCAAACTTGATCTTGATTCAGGGTGGAATTTTGCTTCAGTTACCTAATGTACACAACCATAATTTAGAATTTCTCATGATTCTGAGGATCAGAACTTTGGGCAGAACATAGCTGGGCTGGTCTCTGGTTCTGTGTGGTGCCAGATTAACCTTCCCCAAACATTTCTTTGATCATGTCGCTCACTTTATTCAAAAAACTATAAATGACTTTCTGTTATCTGCAAGGGTTCAAATGCTTTAGCCTGAACTCCAAGGCGCGCTGCTCTCTGACCCCATTGTGACTTGCTCCTGTTGCCGAACCCCATTCTGTAAGTATGAGAGATTATGGAGACAGGCTCCTCAAAAGTGATCAATTTTCTAATGGGACATTCAGTGGCTTGGTGTAAAAATCATAATTCACGTCAATAACTGATCCTGCTGGACTTGCTGCACGTATTATATGTTCCATGCATTTAGAGCATCAATAATGTTCAACTACAGGAATTATGCAGAAATACCTTCTCTCTTGGCAAGTACATGAAGAAGTAAATCCCCTGGGCAGTTGAGACGACTTAGAAAATTTAGACATAGTACTATATCCAGAATAATATAGTGATCTCTCACCACACTGAGTATGAGCATCAGCAGCAATGATTTAGAAAATGAGAATGATTTATATTTTTATTTTTGAGCAGTAAATCTTTTTTCAAATTTATGGAGGGATTTAGATTTATATAGTAGGGTCCAGTTTCCATCATGTGGTGGTAATCTTAATGGACACTTTCAAATTCCATTTGTCTTTACACTAGCCACAAAAGCATTTGGAGACTAAAATAAAGATTTAGTTGGTGATTTGGTTAAAATGCTTAAATTTTGAGTTTTAGCCTGAAAAATCAAACCCAGATGGTAGGCATTTTTCAGGTAGTGAAATTTACCTTTCATAATACATAGACAATGATATTTCATTTAGCAGATGAGACTTGAAGGCATTAGTACCCCATCATCCTATTCTTTCAAATATAAACCTACAGATAGATTTTATAAATCTGAAAATATGATGACTGCTTCAAAACCTTGAAGATGTACAAATGGTTTCAAAGTTGCTTGCAGAGTAGATCGCAAAAGTTCTCATCCCTAGAAAAAAGGTGACAGGTTATTATGGTGATAATTTCATAACATATACATATATTAAATCATTATGTTGTACACTTGAAACTAACCTAATGTAATGTTATATGCCAGTAATACCTCAATTTAAAAATGTTGCTTAGATCTACCTATGTTTATTATTATCCCCCTTTGTCTTTCTAGACTTTCTGCAGCAGAGTGGTTTAGGTTGGTTGTCCAGGTGCTTGGATTTAAATTCTAGTGTTCAGGTTTTACCTGGACCAATTTCTTAACCTATCTTGTCTCAGTTTTTTCATCTATGAAAGTGGGAAAGAGATAGTATTAGAAGTGCTATGAGTATTAAATGGGTTATTACCTGTATATTGCCTGGTACTTAGTAGAAAATCAACAAATATCATTAGTATTATTGAATAACATGCTTCCCTTTAGAAAGTTACAGTGAGAGTGGAGAAAGGGGTACAGATTCTCAGATGCCTCAGACAGAGGCCAGGCAGGTAATGTGGAGATTTGGTGGTAGAGATTAATGCAGTCTGCAGAGAGCTGTAAAGTATGTGCCCCACTTAGAGGCTTAAAAAAAAATTGAAAAGAAAACCCAACACAGTGTGCTCAGCAGCCAGAGCATGTCTGTGGGTCGGGCCTGGGAACTGCCCACTGATTTTGACCCCTGAGTAGCAAAGCAGCTCTAAACCACAAGTCTGGAGGTTCAGGCTGCTCCTAATTGCCTGGGCAGTCTCCTGGCCTACCTTGGCTTCTGTTTCCTCACTTGTAAAATGAGAAAATGGAGACTCCTTGTATGTCAAGTACTCTATTGAAGTAGAGAGAAAGGGGAATAATGATTTTTTTTTCATCTTAGTTATATATCTTTTTTAAAAGTGAGGTAACAGCGTACAATGCTGTGTCAATTCCAGCATCACACTGTTCACCGCACCCATTGCCAAATGTCCGTTCACCATCCAGCTGTCTCCTTGGACCCCTGGTCTCCCCACTCTTTCCACTCTAGTAACCACCATTCTGTTGTCTAAAGTTTTGTTTTTGTTTTCTTTATAAAATAATGGTTTTTAAAATACTCCTATCTTTTAAGAGATACGTAAGTAGTTAAGGACCAGTTACCATGCTTGAGAAATCTGTGTAACCTGGGTGCTTCCTGAGGGAGCTTCTTGACAGAAAATGAAAAGCCCACCTGGAGCAGCAGTGTCTGAATTCAAAAAGCACAGATTAAATAACAGGATTGGCGACCTCCCCCGATCAGAGGAGCCGAGCGGAGTTGGAGAGGCAAGTCTGGACAGTTCTGATGAGGCCCCGCGTTTCACTGAAGAACTGGGTGACAGCAAATGAGGCTGTCCAGAGTGGGAGCTTGGCCCTGGTGCCCCTTCAGAACCTATGAACATGCTGGCAGTGACTGTTGATTGTGATCAGGTGGTGAAAACCAAACCAACACACTTCAAACATGCATTTCTATTTCCTGTTCTTATCAAGAAATCTGAATTCTATTTGCATTTATACCATTCAGATTTTCCCAGTTCCTGGTTTTATTTCCTGTTTTGTTGGTGGCCAGTTGCATTTCCCATAGTTGAATGCTGCCAATCTATCGTTCCCTTCGCACTGCTCTATTTACAATGTAGTTGATGCCCCTCCCACCAAGAAGCAGGTCTGTGTTCTCTTCTACCATCTTGGTGGGGCTTGTGACTGCTCCAACCCATCAAGTCAGACAGAAATGAGACGGTGGGGTTTCTGCTGCTGACAACATGAGGATGCAGCTTCACATGGCTCTTTCCCTTGAGCACATGACCTTGGAGCCCTGACCGCCAGGCTGGGGAGACCAGGTGGAAGAGCACATGGAAACAGAGATCTAGTCGCTTCTCAGCCTTCAGGCAGCAGCAAAGTGGAGAAATAGAGATCCATACCTGGGACCCCCACCCATCTCAGCTGAGAGATCCCCATAGACTCCAGACCTGGGAGTGAAGAAAGTTATAAGAGAACCCCGTCCCAATTCCTGAGAAACCCAAGCCAGAAGTCACCGCAAACCACTCTACTATTTATTCTCAAACCACAGAGACCATGAGATAAAAACCAATTGTTTTGATTCAAGGCAGCAGTGTTGGGGTGATCTGTGACCTAGCAATAGACTGATATATTAACATGTTGCTGCCTCTCCTCCCACTTAGAGCCCTCCTCCACTTTTCTTGCTCCAATTAGTAAGCTAAACAGAACTTCCCATGGCCTTTGCTTGAGAGTTCAGTTTTTTACATTTCAGTCCTTGAACTTCACCTTGATTTCAGTTAACGCATACATTTCTGTGCAGAGAAGTTGCAAACAGATATACGTACAAAGACCGTGCTATACCTGCAGACAAGGAGAACTGACTGGTAGGAGTAAACAAGTACAGGAACAACCACGGCAAATTGCACAGCTCATGCCACCACCTTTATTACGTAGCTCTGAGAGATGGAGACAGTGGGGATGTTTGCCTAATGATGCCAGATTACCTGTTTGTGGTTTTTTTTTCCCAACAGAAGGTAAGAATCTGCATTTTTTATAAAAAAAAAATCTGTAGGTAAAAAGAAATAAATGTTACTTAAATTTGAATAGCACCATTCTAATGAAACAAAATCTGCCACCCAGCTGAATTTATCTGTGAATCACCAAATTGCAGCCTCTAACTGGAAGTTTCTAGTCACTATACATAATGGAAAGACAACAAACCCAGGACAAAGAGATTTCAAATTGCCTAATGGTGATAAAAGACCTGGAAAGGTAACAGAGTTAAAATTAAACTTGGTGGGGGAGGGTGAGGCGAGCTCATTACTACTGTCAGTTAGTAGGATTTAGTCTTAGTCCATTGGAGTAATTGTGTGTCCAGTACAAGGGTGGCAGGTCCTTCCCACTGTAAGGACATTACTCTCAGAGTGAGATCCCATCAGCATTGCCCTGCGCCGCCATGAGATGTTTGTTGTCTGTCTCCTTGTTGCCTATTGAATGGCTTCCATCACTCATGAGAACCCCAAAACTCATTCTTTTTCCATGTCTCTTAGAAAATGTCTACCAATTTTGATGAATCCTGTTTCTCTATTCTTCGAGTCTCTTCTTTGACCAATGTAGTTCTTTTTGGAAAAAAAGAAGCCTCTTCTGTCTACCCTAGGACATACAGAATTACAAGCTGAGCTACTCTCTGGGATAGGAGTGGGTTCTGAAAGGGTGGCATGAACACTTAATATTATTGAGTTAAAATTTCAGTATTGCCCCCCAGTAAATTACTCAGAGCTCAGAAAGATGAGCTCCAGACAAATGCGTCTAGAGTTCACTCACCCAACCCAATACTCATAAACTACCCCCATAAAGGAATGGAAACAAGGAGCTAAGCTTAACAAAGTTCTTCCAGCCTCATCCACACAGACTAACATTAATCTGCATAGGTATGCCCCATGGCATTTATTGTATTACAGTACACATTTTAGATAAATTATTTTGTTTTTTCTTATACCCGATAACCTGGAAAATACAGTCCATCTGTACTCTGTCTCCAGGCATTAGTGCAAATCAGTAAAGAGTTTCCATGGATGGCTCTTTTTCGGACTCCAGCCACAATTGAACTCTGCTTTCCATGCCTCTCTCACCCCGTTGTGTACAAAGCAGCAGATATGCAATATAGCAGGAGCCCTAAGAAAAGGTCTTGCTGTTCTGTCAAAACTATTTAGTTCAATATTGTTCTCAATGTGGCACCACAGCCCTGGACATGACACCCAGCACGTCCAAACAGACATGATTATATATGAGACAGAAAGGCACTTACATCACTGCGGGTTGTTACGCTTTAAAGGGCTTTTTCCCCCCTCTTCAAATTAAAAGTTTTCAAAAATGAAATAAAAATAAACCTTTGAAGAAACCAGATTGAGACTGAATTTGGAAGGCCCTCCTGCCTAGTGTATACTAAAGAAACATTTTCTGGGTTTGTCCCTGATGATTTTCCTTGTAGTTGAGAAACACAATCCACTGGGAGCTTTTGTGGCAGAACAAGAATTTTATGAACACGAACTTTACAAAGACTTCCCTAGGAGATTTAAGGTCTAGAAATCAATAGATCAATCAGCAGCTTTTATCAATCTATAATGGTTCGCTCTCTTTGGATGTTTGGATGAAAATGGGATCAACGTAAATTGAACACGGAATCACTTATTCTTACAAGTTAAATTTGTCAAACTGTAAGGCACATAAATGACATGAAATATAATCATTTTTGAATTTGGGACCCTTTAGGGTGCACGTTGATTGAAGAAAAAAGAACCAGATGTTTCTTCAGCAGGACTCATAGAGGCAATCTAAATATTCTTCAATCCCTGACACTTCTGATCATTTCCCAAAGAAACCAATTCATTAGCTAATTATTGGGTATACTTACTGTGTAATATATAATTGGCCCAGGGCAAATAGCCTTCAAAGATGGCTGGCTGAGTTTGTAGAATCTGTTTTTGCCAAATTCTTCCCAAGGAAATAGGGGAAGATTAATGAGTACCACCTCATCTTACTTTCACTTTATTTTTAACGATAAGGTCCTAAGTGCTGCAGCCTTTTCTTCTTATAATGTTAGCTTGGCAGGTAGTATATGAGCAGAAAATTTAGGAGAAAATATGAAAATTATGTTGGGAGATAAGAGCTATTTACCCAGTTCCTCTTGAAAAAAAAAAAAAAACACAGAAAAGTGAAGTTTCCATTTTTGAGACACACAGAGGTACATTGGTCCGAACACCTCTCATTCCCAATTCTAAAGATTTTAAAAAGGTTATCAAAAGGATCAGAGCTGAAAATGCCCTCATGCTTTGTCAGTTTACTCTCATCATCCCAAATAAGAATGGCAACAACAATCAGGACCTAGTGAGTGTGCCCTGTGTGCTTATTAACGTGTTTTATTTCAGCTCATCTCTGTCATAATGTTACAGGGCACCCTGTTATAAAATGGGGTGCCTGTCTGTGGATTCTTACCTGTGCGCTTAAAAGGGACTTGTAATAAAACTCAACTGCAGGCACACACAATAAAATTAATAAAAGGTTTATTTACAAAAGGGAAGACAAAAAGGAAAAAGAATAAACTGGTGAATGCGTCCTACGAGTTCCGCTGAGCTGGAAGCTCAATGGCCCACTGAAAACCCGCCAAATAACCAAAAAACTCCCCCAGCCCACATGTCTGGTTATATATCCAAGCATGGCTGCTCAACTCCACCTTCAGTTCCCAGTATCCTCCCTTCAGTGATGATGGCATCTTGGGATTGTAGTCCTTGGAGCTCTCTGCTCTGACGTGGGGGTGGGGTCTGTAAAAACCTGTCTGTGCATTTTGTCCAGGCTGTCTTTTTGTCCCCCAACAATTCCTCCCTTTCACCTTTTGGTCACCATTTCTATGGTGATGAAGGTCAAATGTGTGGATGTTAAAACCTGTAAAAACCTATGTGTGCATTTTGTCCAGGCTATACTTTCTCCCCCAACAATAACAGATAACAATCATGGTCACTATCACTATATTTTATTATCCCTGTTTTGGAGGTGAGATTATTGAGGAATAAGGCAGCAAGAAGTTTAAGTTCTATATAGAGTTTCTCTCTCTCTCTCCCTCTCTGTCTTTTCTCTCACTGTATAAGTATATCCCAGGAAATGTACCAAAAGTATGTGTCTTGTTTCTCTAGAATTCCAATATAACTTAGCATTCAGCATCATTATTTGCTAAATTTGGTGAGTTGTTGGCAAAGCCAACCAGGTCTTTCTGATTCCCAAGCTAAAACTCTTAACCACTACACTAAACTGCCTCTTTTCATAAGACTAGTTGAAAAGCTTCAAATTTAGCAAATACTATTACTTATTTAGACAGACAAAATAGCACCAAAAGTCAAACAGACTAAGCTAGTTTATTGCTATGGTGTGATGGGCAGTTCTTTTGTGGGGACAGACCTAGAACAAGGTGTGGGGAAGCAGGAATCAGTGAATACGCCTGGTGGGGAGTGCTGCCTCGTGGGGAGTGCTGCCTCGTGGGGAGTGCTGCCTCATGGGGAGTGCTGCCTCCCTGCAAGGCGGGACTGAGTGCTGGTGGCCAGCACTCCTGGGAGACTGTCAGATACATGCACTCCTTGGATAAATGGTGAGCACTGGAGCCTCTTGCTTTGTGTCATTTCATAACCATATCTGCATCAACCATATCTGCATCAACCGGGAACAGTCCCTGGCAGTTAATACCCTTAAATTTAGCTCCCAAAACACTGCATAGAGGATGATGGTGAAAGTATGAGGTGGAAAAACTCTTGAGTCTGACTGTTTTGGTTTTCTAGCACCACTATTTCTTTGTGCCTCATTTTCCACCTGTGCCTACAGATTTGTGAGGTTTATATGAGTTAGTACATGTGATGCTAATAAACAATATCCAGTGAAAAATTTGTACATGTCAGTGGTTTATCTCTGAATTATCTATATCATTTAATCCTTCCATCTTTTAACGTTGGTAGTATTATTGTCACCCTCACTTTATGAATTAGGTCACACAGCCAGTTAGTGGCCAAGATAGGGTTTCAATTCAGACTGCCTGGCTCCGGAGTCAGTGCTCTCAATCTTTATGCTATGCACACAGAACATGCTAAGGCCAGTGCCTGGTGCACAGCCAGCCCACACTGCCTGTAGCTATTACTACAAACTGGCAAAGAGCCGTCTGGGCATTGCTCTAATTAGCAGTGGCCATAATACAGATTGCGCCCATTGACAAATTGCTCCCTGCTCTTCTGCATCCAAGACAACGCCTGAGCTTCTGGGAGGACCTGAGCTTCCTCTGACTGCCTCTACCCCACATCCAGCCAGCCACCGACAAGCACAGATGGGCCTGAAGAATGTCCATTTCCAGTTGACCTGTCCCGATCCCTCCTACACCCTGCTGCCACAAAGATCTTGTAAATTAGAACTCTGACGACATTGCTCTTCTGTCCGAAGTGTGATGTTTCTCCTGTGGCTTCAAGAACACACTGCAGCTTCTTAGCCCTGCGACATACTTTTCACACCCTGCCCACTCATCTCTGCTGATTCCTCATGTAGACCTCATCTTTCATTTCCCCACTATTCTCATTTCCCTTAATAAGACATGTTCTTTCATTCCTTCATTCTCTGAAGGTGCTATTTTTTCCCTCTTAGAGTGTCCTTCCCTTTTGTTCTGCCTGAACCCCTGTTCATCCACTGGGACACTAGCAAAGAGCCTGGAAAACCTCTGATACCCTCCATTTTATTTGTAGCATTGAGTTTCCCTGCCTCTCTTCCCACTCATCGTGAGTATCAAAGGGTAAGATATTTGCACATTATTTACCTTGCTATCTCTAACTCTGGGCACACAGGTTTGTTTAGGAAAGAGTGAATGTTTTACCATTATTGACACAGCCTCAGTAACTGTATCTCCACAAAACAAAATTAAATATAACAGTCTTCAATGGCGAAAAATGAAATGAATTGTAAGATCATAAGATCAAATTCTTTTAGGGAATTCTGGGAATGATGCCCAGGAAGGATAAGATTCTCATCCCTTTCCTGTGATTATAGCATGGTCAAACCACTTACAAATGCATACACTTCATATTGATAAAATCCTAGTATCAGATATTCAGGGACTACAACTGATACAGCAAAGCATATAAATATTTACAAGAATTCTGCAAAAAGGCTGGAACAGCTGGTTAATTCTAAGCCTTCAAAGGCACAACTATAAATGTTTTTCACATGGGAACTATATACAAGGCAAAGAATTCAGCCAACCCTTGTGAAAGGATGAGGTCACTAACTAGCTTGGCTACTCTCTTTTGAGAAACATTTTAGTGCCTTTGGGTGTGGTCAATATATAAAGAACTTGACTGAGGTCAGTAAACTGGACAGACAATTTCTAAAAGATTGGTGCCAGCTCCTCCTTCTTTGGTGCCAACTTTTTAGAGATGCAGTATAATTAATTTATAATTATATTTTCCCCCTGTCTAAACAAGGCAGGTGTTTCCCTAATATTGCATATTAATCCTGATTGAATACATTGCCTTAAAAAAAGGAACTCTGATCCTAATACTAGGATGGGAGGTAAACACTAAAAGTTGATGGATAATTATTTTTAGAAATTGATCTAACATTTTGAAATCCAGAGTTATACAAAGTGCTTTCATTCTCGAAATCCTAGCCTAGTTACCTGATGAAAGTTTATAAAGAAAAATGCATTGGAAAGAGAGCTGACTTTTAAACTCTAATTTCAGTCTCTCATCAGACTAAGCAGTTGCTCATCCTCAGGGACGATGCCATCTTACCTTCTCTTGTCCTTGTCGTGCCTGTAGACTGTATACTTGCAGCTTTGAGATAAAATCCTGGTTTTTCTAGAGATTCCCACTGTCAACTTCTTCACCACTCACCTGCTTTGGTTTATCCTTGCTTCTGTGTGGGTTACCCACACAAGTTCAGTGAGATGAGAATGGAACCATAAATGAATTGGGAACATGGAGCCTTAAGTAAGAACTGGGTATGATGGCTTTATGAACCCTGAACTCTCCAGACTATTGCATTTTTGTAATGGCATTGTTAGGAAAGGGGCATCTATACCTTTGAAAATCCTCGTGAGGATATTCCAAAATGATGGGAGATAATAACAGCAGACAGGCCTCCCTGGTGGTGCAAGGGGTTAAGTGCAGCGCTGGGGAGCTGTCTACAGCTGCAGCTTGACTTCAGTGCCCGCAGGGGAGGTTCCCACATGACACAGCAGACCTCTCCTCCCTCGCCCGCTGCTCCCCTCAGCAGTGTATTTCTGCTCTGCCTGTTCTGCTCCCCACTCTGTCTCTGGTGAATCCTCTCGTCGCCCCACACCTCTGGCCTGTACCCCAGCTTGTATGCATAAATAAACAAAACTTAAAAAAAAATAATAGCTGACAAAGGTGAACTTGGGAGCCCAAATCGTTGGAACAGTAGGGAAGGTGGCCAGTGCTAGTGAGAACACAGAGCTTGCTTGACTTCTCCCCAGTGGTGGGGGGTATTGGAGCAGAGCTGAGTTAGATAAAAAGAGATAGCAAGGATGTGTTAAGGGCTCAAAACTGTGGTTGGAGCAGCCAAGCACGGTCCAGGTAAGAGAATGGGACACACTTACTGTTTCTCTGATGGGTAGACTCCATCTAAAGGCTTATCTGTCCCGATCACTCCCTAGCCTGTATTGTGGGTGGATCATGTGGCTCCTTGGAATGCTCTTATTTTGCTCTTTTAATGCATCAGCTCATCATTTAATTGTTATGTAAAGAAACGGGCATCTCTTGAAATGCCCCAATATCCTGTTCCCTTCCCTTTCAGTACTTTTCTGAATTTTTAAGTTGATGGTTGTTTGATATCCCATTTATTGTCTGTATCTGCTCATGACACTGTACATTTCACAGAGGGCAATCACTGAACATTTAGAGCGTTGTCTCATCCATGGTTTATAGCAGAAGATCATTGACGATGAAATACATAAATTAATCATTTCATCAAAAATGGCTAGGAAGCCCAGATTCTGGTACTTAGGACTGACTCTTCCATCAGTGTTGAGTGGAGACGAGAGCCCACAGAGATGCTGTGTGGACACTTTACAGACATAGGTTCTGCCTTCAGCATGTTTATGGTCTAACGAGATCCAGTACAAACAAGTTTCATCTGATAGCATGCTTAGTGTGAATTAAATCCATTGTGCTTCCATTGTTTTAGAAAAATGTTTCCTCTCATTGATCTCCTGGGTCTTTATGTTCCTAGAACTAAGAGCTGCTGCTGCACATTTCTTTTCCCCTGAAGACTATTTTTCTACAAGTATCTGACTGGACCAAGCATCAAACAAAGCCCAGTTTTCCAATGTCTTGTATATTAAACAAAAAAACCCCCACCAAATTAGGCCTATTCTATTACAACCAGGAATGGGAAGTGGCTATTAAATCATTCCCTTAAGGTATTTTTATTTTGTTGACTCATGAGAGTTGGCGCTGGCCACTCCAGAGCATTCCGAAGCCATATTTGGAGAACTGAGTTGGTGAGTTTACTTATGTGCAGAAAATATTGAGATATTTTTACATTCTTTGCTAAATCATTTTGGTTTCCTTAAACAATTGGTATTCCTCCTACTTTTTCTTGCATTTATTCATATAACTAAATAAAGACTTAGCTACATTTGTCAGTGAACTGAAACCGACATCATGCTTGTCTTTTGAGAAATCATAACTTTCCATTTCAACTCTGGTCTCCTAAGGAGACCTTTTGAGAACAAATAATTGCCATAGTCATGTTATTTAAAGATGCTGGAATTCCCACAAGAAAGTTGTTACAGAGATAAAATGATGTCATTTATATTAACCATTAGTAACACAATGGCAATAAAGATGAAATTCATTTCTGGAACCTTTACAGGTCTCAAAACTTGGGTATCCCCAAATCACATTGAGTAATACCTATGCAAACTTGTTAACATATTAAATTAGTCTGGAAATCTTGTAAGCAGAAAAGAAAATCTGCCCTTCTTAGCTTTCTGCTATTTCCTGCCTCTCATCAGGCTGGAAATGTTTGAGGGACTGCCTTTCTCCTGGTGTTTCAGCGTGCTGGTTTCTGGTCCCAGATGGAACCAAGAAAAGCAGAGGAGTGTGAAAAATAAAAATATTTTCACTGTTGTTAACCCAACCTTTTAAAGTCTTAAGAGATTTCCTTTGGATTGGTGAAAGAAATGATTAGAATTTAAGGGTGCTGCCTTCCTCCCCAGGCCAGATAACACATGTCCTCAGGTTTCTCATGTCATCAAGTATACCTTAAAGTAACTGCAAGCCAGAGCCTCTACAGGTTCAGCTGAGCAATTTGGCTTTTTGTTTTTTAAAAGTAATACTTTTAAAGCTAGTTCCTCCTCTGTATGTTGAAGTTTCTAAAAATGTCTATTCCTGCTGTGTGTTTAAATGACTTCTCCTAGTTGAAGCCTAAGGGTGGGCTCTCCCTAGGGTCCACGGTTTTCCATCATCTTTCAGAAGATTCATTTCACAAAAGAAAGCTATGGAGACAATATTTCTAGCCTTCTATAAGTAAACAGAAAGAAAACTGAGGCTAGGTCTTTGACACAAAACATATTAATGTGAAAATATTCAGTTTTCTCAAGAAAAGGAGGTGGGGAATCAATCCAAAAACAATCTGTTTCCTCCAGAATTTTTATAACTGGCTCAGACACATCAGCTCTGTTTCTTTGCTTGGTTTCTTGTTAGTTTTTACTCTCTTGAATTGAACTGACTGGATAATTACTTTTGTTTCTTCCTATTTTATCTGGAAAACCAAGATGATTTCTCCAAGTACTAGAGGTTACTAAGGGTTTTTTTTTTTTTTTTTTTGAGACAAAGGCTCTAAGCCATATCAAGTTCTCATTGAATATCAGGCATCATATTAGTCTAATATATGTGTTCTCTCATTTATTTTGGAATAACTTCTGATTATACAAATACCTGATACTATGATAGGTTGATTAAATAATGGTCTGCAAAGATGTTCACAAGAATGGACATTCTCAGGACCTATGAATATGTCACCTAATATGGGAAAAAAGGAGTTTGTTGGTGTCATTAAGTTGAGGAACTTGAAATGGGCTGATTAACCTGGAGTACCTGGATAGTCCTAATGTAAGCACAGGGTTCTTATGAGAGGGACAGGAGGCTCAGAGTTAGAGAATATGTAAGGACAGGAGCCGATGTCACAGAGGAGAAACAGGTACTGATGCATTTGAAAATGAAGGAAGGAAGCACAGCCAAGCAATATAGGTGGCCTCTAGAACCTAGAGACTTCTGGAAGATCCAGCTGCTTTTATTTTGGTTTTAACCTAGTGAGACAAATTTTGGATTTCTGACCTCTGGAATTATAAGATAATAAATTTGTGTTGTTTTAATCCAACCCTGGTCATTTATTGTTGTAAAAATAGAAACCAGTGTGAACACATTCTGTCATTACTGTACAACACACACTAATATATTAATCACTTTACCTATCAAGCCATTTAATTTTAACAATTTTGATTTTGAGAGGTGAGGAAGTCAAAGGTGAGTGAGATTAAGAATCCTGAGGCTAATAAGTATTGGTACTGGGTTCAGTGAGAATTTGCCTAGTATTTGTGTCAGTGGTACTTAGTGAACTACTAAGATCAGAACTTTTATAAGTATTACCTTCATTTTTTTCTGTAAAATTAGCATTATTCCCACTTACAGATGGAGAAATTGCAGCTTAAAAAGATGAAGTGACATGGAACTGAAAAATGAGAGCCCAGGTTCAAATTAGCCTGTCTACTCTAATATGTGTATGTAACCACTCCTAGGATTCAAGAGTGCAGTTCAGTTGCTTTTTAGAATGTGGCCCTGCTTTGGGGCTTGTTTATTGTTTTCATGATTAGATTCCTGTAATAAACGTGGTCAGGAATTGCATAGTAATAGCCGTATGCCATCTCCATAGTAGGAGATACCTGGCATTGGATTGTTTCAGTGCTGATAATGTTCAGCTTGACCATCAGATTCCTGTGTTTTCTACTGTAAAGTTTGTTTTCCCTGGTAATACCAGTTTTAAAAAATAGATATCTCAAATTATTTGTTAAACCATATATAAAAGCACAGAACTTTTAACATTCCCAAAAGATTAAATGAAATTGGGCATGACATAATTTGTATTGGGACACTCCCTATCATGAAACCCAGCTTTGAAATTCATAAATATGGGGTGCCTGTGCCCGGAAGATTCTGATGTGGAGGTGGGAATGAGGAAGTGGAAAGGAGGCAGAAAAGACTGAGAAGCAATGTCACCATGTAGCACTGCTCAGCCTGTGCTCGTGAGGGTTCACCCCCCAGGCCCGGAAGGTCTCTTAGCAGATACATTTACTCAGCAGGACACACATACTGGCCATACTGCATGACGAAACCTCTGAGAAGTTCCTGGGTTGCATAAAGGACAGTGAATAGCTACCCACCCACATGTCCATTTCCTGACCTGTAGGTTCCGACATGGGTCTCACACAAGAGGAATCAATGACCCCGCAGTATCATCTGGCACTTTAGTGACTTTGGAACACAGATTCCATATAATCCAGAATCGGTGGACTATCCATAAAGTTTGGGCATGATGCTGGTTGCCTTATTGAGAGACACAGAAGAAAGGGAGAGAGACCGAGAAAGAGAGGGAGAAGGGAGGAAGAAAGGGAAGGGAGAGGAGAGAAAGGGAAGGAGGGAGGGAGGAGAAAAAGGAGTAATAGAGAGAGAGAGACACTCGCAACCAGGCACTTCCAGAACTTGGCAGAAGGGAGCAGCCAGGCCTGATCAAAATGAGAAGGGACTCATGTCTTGTCTAATACAGTAAGTTAGTTCTCTGAATTTGTTTTCTTAATTATTTGACAATATATGACTAAGTAATTTAAAGGGATAAAAGCTTCCTCATCTGAGACTTCTAAAATAGAGCTGCCACAAGTGGACCTACCAGCTATTGTAGTAATTTATTGTTTATGGATATTTGGCCCCTTACATCTTGATTTAACAAGTGATAGAGAGCACCGCATACAGAGTTTGTAATTTTTTTTCTTAAATTATTTTAAAGGACATTATGGGGGAAGTGCCAGGAGATAGCTGCACTATTCCAGTGACAGAGGAGGAGAATCATGGAAAATGTTAATGTCTTAATTAAGGTTCAAAATGATTTGCACAAATATAGGAGCTCAGTGAAGGAAAAATAAAATAATAGAGTGGGTCAGGAGATTGGTAATATGTTAAAAGAAATTTTCACTTTTATTAAAATGAAAATGACTGAATTAGATACAGTAGATCAAGGAGAGAGATTTAGCTAGTTGGCTTTAGTATGAGAAATAAGCAGAGGTGTTTTAGAAAACATTTCTCCAAGAATCCTTCCACTGTAGGGAACAGAATTAGGGGAGATGAAAAGTCTACACCTTCAAATACAGTCTGGAGACAATCAGACAACCCAAACAACAATGAGGGACCCTGTACTGTGTCCAGAAAGTAACGAGTGTTTTTGTAACATTTTGAGGTCAGTGCCCACTGTTTATGACATTATTTGATGGGAGAGAGCGATCTGGGGGTAACAAACAGACACACATGTGAGATATTGTATTCATTCTTTTTCCAGGGAACTAGTCCCAAAATACCCATTTCATGTTTTCTATGAAGTGCTCATTTAATTATAATAGACAGTAAAGAATGAAGAAACTTGATCATTTTTCTTTAGGAGAATGGTTTGATTAAGCAGTTAAGTAAAAAGCAGCAGCAGCAGCATGTGGAATACCTTGGCTTTGCATTTCAGTAACTTCTGGAACAGAAACAAAGGTCTCCCTGTTTAAGATCTCAAACAAAATAGTTCTAAATATGACATTTAAAAACGAACATAATAAAAATATAATCCTTAACCAAAGATCCGTAAAAGACAAGTAATTTTTTTACTTTGTTATGATAAGCTATTAATTGCATTTATTTCATAGTGAGTCTTGTTTAGCTACAGTGGTTTTTCATAAAAGAAAAACTGACTTTTGAGGGGGGTAGTAATGAGGAGGAAAGACTATTTAAAAAATTTAAAAGTGTGGAAATAATAACTTTGAAAAATACTTCAGGATTATGAATTATCTGAAAGGTACTCATGTTACAACATTCCAAACACGATGTAGCAGTATATCTATAAATATTATTTTAATAATCACTTTGCTTGTGTTTCCAGTTGTTTGTGTTGAGCCAAAGCTCAGAAATAGAAAAGTCACTCAATCAGAGTGACATCATGGGGCTTCCATATTTTCCCTCAATGACTTCCAGATCAAATTTTCTCAGTGTATAAGTGAAAAGATGATGTTTCTAACAGTCAGCCCTGCAGACTCAACCTGAGATCTGAAAATCCAGCTGTGTTCACTTTGCTTCTTACACCGTTGCTGTAATGAACATGCTACATGGCTGACAACCGTGTTGATCGTGCGTGAGGTTGAATATAATCTGGTTTGTCTCTTCTGTGAAGGCTTTTCTGGCTCGGCTAGCATAAGGAGAATAAAGAAAAATGAGTATTTCTTGGTCATTGTTGTTTTGTTTACTGGTATATTTGGGGAGGAATTTGGAAAGTGAAGGGATAGGACTTGAAAACAGAATACAAAATTATTGAATGAGGAAATTGTACTTTTAAAAAGACACTTTGCATCCTCCTTCCCGTAACATGTTTTCTGGGAAGGGATGGTAAAGGAAAGCTCCTTGGACCTCACCAGAGAGCAACCCACACACTGGTCACTGCTGTGGTAAAGAGATGATTTCTGGGGGTAGCAAAATAGAAGGGTATAATTCTCACCTACTGTTACATAATGCAAGAAATTCAAAATCATCCATGTGCTAAAAGAAGGACTAGTTTCATATCCTTTGATATTCTTGTTCTTTATAGCAGCTTATTTCCTAATGGGGTTGCCATGCCTTACCTGCTGGGTGCCTTCTATATCCAAACCCTTTGTCTATCCAGAATCATTTCTTTCCAATTTCTTCACCTCCTTTTCCTTCCCTTTCTTTTACCACAAAAATCTGCTTGTTCCTTTTCTCTTACTCTGCTATGCTTAGGTAGTCCAGATAATTGTATATAAATATGATGAACTTGGGAGACAGGGTTTCAAAGAGTTAAATGAATCTGATGAACACCTCAAGGGCAGGGATAGGTGAATCTATGTCAGGATATTTACTGATAGGTGACAAGTGCCAAGACATTCCATGGGAAGGGAGCTAGAGGCCTGGCTATGGGAACAGTAGTCCATAGAAGTCAGTCTGAGCAAAGCTCAGATGGTGCCACAAATTGCAGCTTCTCCCACTTCTTTGCACCTTCATTCATAGGCTCTTAGCTCAAATGCCCAGAAATATTTGCACTGCTACTCTCCATCCATCTGCTGCTTATTTCCTTCCAGGCCACTTAGCATGATCCGATTATCTTTTCTATTAATCTAACTTGTTTATATAATTTTATTAGATTGTAGCCTCCTTGAGGCTAGGCACTACATAACAGTGTGTGTGTGTGTGTGTGTGTGTGTGTGTGTATGTGTGTGTGTAATTTTATAACTTTTTATTCTTCATGAGGAAAGAAGTTATATATACAATGTATATTATATCCCCCCACCATCCCTTACATCCCATCATTTTCTCCCTCTTTCCTCTTAACCTCAGAAACTCCATCGTGTTTATCACTGTCTACGAGTTCTTATAAATATCTTATATCACCCACTCATATGATGTGTAAGTGCAGTATTTGTCTTTGTCATTCTGACTTGCTGTAGTACACATATTTCCCTCAAACTCCCTTTCTTTTACTGTAAATGACTGTATTGCCTCTTTTTGTGGCTGAATAGTATTCCATAATGCAAATAGACCAGAGCTTATTGATCTAGCTATGTATTGAGGGTAATTTATTTTGCTTCCATGTCCTAGCTATTAATAACCATTTTAAAATAAGGAATAAAATGGTATATGGAGTAGGCAAAAGATGGGAACACTTGAAGTATGGTCAAAATGAGCAGAGCGGACATTTCAATGGAGGGAAAGAATGTCTTCTATAACTATCAATAGAAGCTGAGATTTGAGCTTCAAAGTTGCACAAAGCCCTGATCTGAGCAAGCACAGGAACTAGCTTCTGCTTCCGCACTGGTCAACTGGAGCCAGGTCTCAGCCCGGTCTCATCTTAGAATGTACTAACCTCCTAAGAGGTTAGTGATGTTTCCTAAGAGGATTGTGATGCTGATGTGGTTCTCAAGACAACAGAAGCATTATATTTTAAACTGGGTAATTCAGTCTTGCTTAGGGAGGGGAAGTTTTTTCCTGGGGTCTGGAAGCTGGTGGTTTAATTTGTTGGTAGGTGCAAGGTTCTGCAGATGGGGCACTCACACCAGAGAGCAGCTGGACAAGAAGGGAGTTGGCCACACCCTACCTTTTGTGCTCGTTTGTCCCAGGTTCTACTTCAGATGCTGGATCCACTCACCCTCCTAGGAAACTGTGCACTAAATAATTGAAGGGTGAAAACCTGTTTTTTTAAAAAAGCTTATAAAAACTATGATGCTTTTTTATTACTATACTTGAAATGTACTACAGTGGATATAGTATGGACTTGAAGACTAAAACTCAGATTTGAGTCCTGACTTTGTCAATTACTGGTCATGAGATCTTAAGTGATACTTTATTTCTCTTGGGATAGAGTTTCTCCATCTCTGACATCAAGATAACAGTAATTGGGAGATTGTAAAGATAAAACAAATGTGAAGGTATTTTTGGAACTCTAAAATTACAAATGTACTTTAGTAATTATTGTCTGTTAACACAGAAATTAATGCTTCTGAACAGAGCTTAACTAAGTTGGTTATCATTTATTAGAGTCTAGTTTTTAAAGATGTGCACTTGTAAGTCAGGCTGCTAGGGTAAGCAGTCTTAACTTCTCAGTGCCTCAAGATTTTCATCTCTAGAATGGGTATAAAGAGAAGGTATTTTTGTGGTAGTCTTGATTATTAGATGAAAGAATCCATATAAAACTCTGAGCACAATGCCTGGGACATGGTAGGACCTCAGTGCATGTTAGATATTAGTTTTATTCTGTGCTCACCACCTGTCTGCCCTGTTTCTGTTATCACGTCCAGGTGCTTTTACACGTGATCACCACTAGATGGCAGATGCACCATTTTCATTGCTCAGAGTGGTTCCCAGTGCTCTTTGCCCTTTGACTCCTGACATTCTTGGAAAAAGCTTAGATAAATGACCTTGAGTCGTGTTGCAACATCTTTTGTTGAGGAATAAATCATATATAAATAATGTCTATTAATAGGACTTTGTGCTGTAATTATTCAGGATAACAATCAGAAGATAAAATAAATTTTATACACACACACATGTATGTGTGTGTATGATTTTTTTCTACTGTAACAATATCCAAAAGGAAGGTGGAGAAAAGCACATACTGTTGGAATTTAGAATGTACATAAGTTGTCAGAACTGGTCTGTAGATTTGAGACAGAAGGAGCGATACTAAGCTAGATAATACAGTGTTCCTGTCCTCATGCAGCTCACATTCTGGGAACAAGGCCACATAATGATATGATGTAACATATACTGATAATTATAAAAATAACAATAGTGGTACCATCGATAATACCCATGGTCCATCCTGGTGCAGAACTCTTAACCCATGACTGGGAGAATTCAGAAGGTTCTGAGAAATATAAGGACATGTTCATGAGCAGGTAAAACTGGGCTCAGCTCCTGAAAGTGATAAGAGAGTGGGAATTATACCCCCCAGATACACATCTAAAAGGGTGAGATTGTGAAAGGAGGTGGTGGATTTAGGGTGTGTAGAGGAACGCCTGGGCCAGAACATAGAACATGCAGGCCCTCAAGTGCCATGTGAGGACTAGCAAAGAGTATTAAGAAGGAGGCCACAAATTCCAACTGAGGTTATGAAAAGCGATGTGGAACAAAAAGCTAAATTTTATAGTGGCATGGGACTTAGATAAATGCGTTTCTCCATTTCATTGTAGGTATGTATTTACCTCTGCCCACTTCCTCAGCTCAGTTTGGGACATGAATGTTGCTAGCTACTGAACAGCTTTTTGTACAACATTCTGTTTTGAACCCAGAGACTTTGGAACTATGTTCAGTATTTTATAATTTATTTTAAGAGCAGTGAGAACCTATGGAAGAACCCTCACCTGGAGTTTGGTGGGCCTGGGCTAAAAGGATCCCAGTGCATTGAAAGATGCTAACTGAGAGGTGAGAGGGCTCTGGCTCAGTGCCAGAGCCTTTGGAAGGAGGGACCCAAAACATGATCTGTTTAGGAAATGAAATACCAAACTTGATGACCAGTTAGATGTTTGAGTCTTCCCAAAGGCCACACTGCTGAGCATGTAATTTCAGCTTGTCTCTAGATCGCTAAATTCTTTGCATCATGAACTGCAATAAAGCAGGACAAACCTCAAACCTGCAAACAGTCATATTCCTATAGGCCACTGATGTGGATCTTCATTTCATGACTGTTTTAGGATCTTGCCCGAGTTGGAAGACTCCTCTTGTATTGTTGAAAAAGGGCTAGGCTACCTGGGGCAATGGTGGTAAAATGTGGGAGACAGAACCCCATGCTGATTTGTCACACCTGTGGTTCAACTTCAGTGTAAGGGAGCGATTGCTCAGCTCCATGCCAGCACTCAGGAAGCCAGCCTCAGGCCGAGCCATCTCTAAGTTTCTCCCTGCAACACAAAATATTGTTAGTTGTCATTGCAGGACAAAAGAAAGGATGGAGAACTCCAGGTGGGACTTTTCATGCCATGCTGCAGCCCAGATGTGACAGAGCATTTCCCTACACATTGACTGGATCAGCTGCGTGGCCCCAGAAAACCGCAGGAGAGCAAACAGAATATCTGTGGAGTGTTGCAGTCCCTGTCCTACACACAGAGACCATTTTCACAAGGAGACATTAATAAAAATCTTCTCCTGAGACAGTGTACCTGGATTAGGAGAGAGAAGCAGCTGCATGGTGAGAGGTAGATCCTGGGCTGCCAACTAGGCCCATTCATTGACTAGGTAAACATGATTTAAAATTGGCTGCTGAGTCAAGGGCCCTCAGGTTAGAAAATGAACACATCAAAAATGGGGGTGTCAGTAAATGCCTTACAACCCAGCAATCCCACTTTTGGGCATCTATCCAAAGAATGAACCCATCAATTCAAAATATTCTGTGCTCTGCAATGTTTATTGCAGCACTATTTATGAGCATTAGGACATGGAAGAAACCTAAAAGCCCGCTGACAGAAGATGGGAGCAAGAAGAGGTGGTCTGTCCACACCATGGAATACTATCCAGCCATAGGAAAGATGAAATATTTTCATTAAAACAACATGGAAGGAATTTGAGGGAATTAAATGTAGAAAAGCATGTCAGAATGACAAAGAAAATGGAACATTTACTTACATAGAGGATAATTTGACAAACTAAGAAGCTTATAAAAACTAGTGGACACTAATAAGTGAAGTTTCTGAGATTAAGAAGGAGGAGGAAGGAAAGGTAAACTGGCTAAAAATTGTTTTTAATTAAAAAGGGGGGGGGTGTTGTCAAAGTCAGCTGTGAGGCCGTGCCCTGTGAAGAGCCCTGAGCTCACTGTTCTGCAGGCACGAGGGGCGAGGCCTTCCTTCTCCCCATCCATGCCTCTTCCCTGGACAGAGCCTTCTCTAATTGAGTCGTCACCCCTTAGTCAGATTGGCAGCTCGAGCCCCTTCTCAAGGCTCAGCTGTTGAGTGGAGAAGGATTTAAACTGACGTGAACACCAACCTGAGACGTGCACATGACTGTGAGGTGAATTTCTTACCCTGTCGGCCCCGGTTCTCCTCCAGATTTTCTCTAATAGAGTTCTGCCTCCTCGCAGAGTCATTACCTGTTACATACCCTGATAACAGGACAGACATTTTCCCCAGCCTGCTTAGTTTGCTTCTAAATAAAAAGCAACACAAATAGAGTCAAAGGCTCTTTCTTCCTATGTGACTGGTTTCTACCCCAAAAGAAAACCCTTTCAGGCTGGCAGGTTGCCATTTAGGTTCACAGTGGTATCAGCTTGTGGCATTGCTCTTCTCCTGTTCTCTTTGCCCATCCTCCCCTCAGACAGAATTTCCTCTTACTTCTGTCTCCAGACACTTAAATTGCATAGTGTGGAAAATAATAGTATAGAAAAGGTGAACATTTTTGAGATCAGTTCTACATAACTGAGAATTAAGACGAATTTTTGGAAGATGTGTGTATACATGGACACATATATTACATATTCCTCTTCAAAATGTTATTGCTTGTCATACAGTAAAATGCCAAAAACTTATCTGATAAAAATACTTCTCTCTGTGTGGTCACAGTTTAAGAACTATGGCAAGTTGCTTCTACGATTTATTTTCTTTCTTCATAAAATGGAGTTTCTCTAAATGAAAAGAGCAATACTAAACACTGCCTAGATTGCTGGGTTGTTTGTTTCATAATAAAATAATGTGTGTGGAAGCTCTTCAAACATCTCTTAATCATCCCGCAAACATAAAGTGTTCTTATCAGTAATGCCCCGTTTTTTCTGTGGCAAAGACGGCTGATATGAAGGACCTCCAAAAACATGCCCTTTCAGGAAGCAGCGCTACACACGGTCCACTAAAGATATTCATGCCTTGACAAAAGCAATGACCACTGCTGCTGGGGTGACGGGGGGAACTTTGAGGCAGGAGTAGCTACTCTCACCAGGCAAGCGTGGAGTAGACAGGACTGCAACCATCCCAGCCTCCCTCACCACTCTTTTTGAATAGGTTCTGCATGCTTTTCACGTTTAAAGACCACTTAATATAAACTAGCCAATCTTTTCCATTTGGAAGGAGGTGGGGGGAAACTGTTCTGTATATTGTTTCAGTGTCACCAACGGAGTGGTGTCAAAGTCTATTTCAATATAACACATGAATAGAGCAGAATTTAGGGAACCTCTGGATTAGGAGACACTTCCTCTGGAAATAGTGTTCATCATCCTTGAAATACAAGCTATCTATTTATATCTCAAATAATGATGGGTTGAAGTGTTGTTATGAAAGGAGATACACAGATTTTCTATAAATGTGTTTTTCTTGTGATAATATGTGAAATTACATTCCATGTTAAATTGCTTGAGGCAAGCAAGGTTTAATATGTATCTAAATAATTAAGCTAATTGTGTAAAAATATATTTGCAGAATCCGCCAAATGTGTTAATACATTTCACATCATGTTTACCCATTCTACATGACTAAAGTTTGCTTTGTGAAATGTTCTCCAAAATACTGAAAGGCCTCAGAGTTTTCACAATCGTAACCAACATTCAGTGCTTTCTGGGAAGCAAAAGTAGGGCCCAAGGCCCAGCTTGAAAAACATGTGCTTCCTTTCCTCCTCCTCCATTCTACCTTCTTCTCTACTTAATTTCACACTCACATTCTCAGATGTGTACTTTGTGATATTCATCTTCATATTCTTAAAGGGCACTGCAGAAACAAAAAGACACATGCTCACAGTGAGATGTTCCCATCTCAATTAATTTTACAGGCCCGACAGTCTGTAGTTTGTCCACGGCTTCCCACTATGTGGGTGGACCTGATGTCACGTGGCCTTCCCAGTCTTCCCATGTGTGAATTGCACAGAATGCGAGGTATGGAGGATGGGTGCTGCTAGGGAAGGAAGGGGAAAGAATCTTATTGTTGCTTATCACTTCTTAGAGCAAATGTATATTCTATTTTGGTGTGCAAAAGAGTGATGTGGGCCAGGCCATGTTTCAGCTTGGGGACATGTTGTTAATGCCAGATGACTCCATTTTTGACTGTGTGTGTGTTCCTGTTGCTCAGTTGGAAAGTGCTGGTGTGCTGTGTGTGCAATTTATAAGACGGGTAAGTGGGACTGCATCTCTGGGTTCTTCTCCTACTTTCCCTCTGAGAGCACTCCATCAATCCTGTTGGACTTTCTGCTCACTGTCAACTCCTGCTTGGCCTATCCCCAGTACAGCTCCTTCTCCCATATCCCCTTGCCCCGCCCCACTTCCTTTACCCTGCACCTGTGGGCCTGATGTTTGTGTCTACAGTGTGGTCATCGAGTTACATGGCACAGATTCTATCTCTCTGACTCAGTGGGGTCCCTCGCGGTCTACACCTTACTCACTTTGGATTTTCCTAGACCAGCACAACCTGGAGAGGAGCACGGGGCAGGCGCGAGTGCCACAACTCTAGGTGTGTAACACACATCAAAGTCTATGCAGGGAAGTCCCCGTCCAGTGACCTGAGGTAGGTGTCGCAGAATATTTACATTCCAGGCTAAGGATGGAAGATCCTCTCCAAATGTACTTTTCTCATTTGTATAAAATTGCTTTCAGAAAATTTTATCTTCGGTTTCTCTTTCTACTTACCTTTTTATGGCAGTAAGGTATCTGTCTAGGGAAATGTATTCATTTTTATGACTCAGAGACCATTTCATCTGAGGGAAGACATCCAATGGATAAAGCTCTCCTCCTGACTCAACATTTGGAGTACATGAAAATGCAGAACTACCAACTTGCTAGCCTGAGAACAGAAAGTCTCCATTTCTTTCTCTTCATCTGTTGCCCCTTGCTCTCATCCCCTGGGTCCTTCACACTCTTTCAGTACCACATGTGTGTGCCTCAGTCTCTTCATCTATAAAGGGGAGCAATAATATTAACTATTTTTTGGAGTCTTTTGAAAATTAGTGAAATACATGTAAACATTTAATACATTGTATGCGGGAAACATATTTATACGTTTTACGTTGACTGGTAGTAGAGCGCGGGACACGTATTAATACATTTTTTATAGACTAGCGGTAGAATGCGGGTAACGTATAAATATGTTTATTTTTACACTTTTTTTTATACTTAAAAAATTAGCAAAAATGGCCTGTGCCACCTGCTAGCACGCGATAAAAACTACCCGCAAACAATGTGTTAAATAGCCCACAATAGTAAGAGTAGTGGTAAGTAATAAATAAATATATTATTTTAAAACCAAATAGAATAGCAGGAAATAGTAAAAAAAAATAGTAAGTACAGGCAGTCAGCACCACCACCACCATCACCACCACCACCATCACCACCACCACCACCATCACCACCACCACCACCATCATCATCACCTCATCACCACAACCATCTTCGCATCATCGTCTTCACCACTGTAACCACCATCATCACTATCATTACTGTCTTTATACTTGCTGCTTACGTTACAGAATAATACTCAGCTGGATATAATTCTGGTTCATCCTAGCACTCTCCCTAGGACCATGCTGTATGCTATGGAAGGCACCAGACATATGGGACGACTGAGAACTTGACAGGTAGCTAGTTCACACTGAGTTGTGCCCTAAGAATAAAATACATGCTGGATTTAGAAGACTTAGTACAAAAAAAAAGAGTATGTGATATACCCAAATACTTTGGATATCATTTACATCTTGAAATTATAATATCACTAATACAGTGTTATATAAACTACATAAAATAAATTTCTCCTGTTTCTCCATTTTTAAATTCAGCTATTAGAAAATTCAGAATGACGTTTGTGACTCATGTGCTAGTTCTTTTGGACAGCACTGCCCTAGGTTATAATTCCTCTGGATTTCCCCTCAGGAATCCCACATCTACAGTGGGAGCAAGGACACTTCCTGCTTTTGATTGCGGATTTGCAGGGCCTGTGGTGCACAGGGCAGGGCAACCCAGGCTGTCCTGCCAGGACAGTGTCAGGAGAAAAACTGATGGGTGTGAAACTTAACAGTCAGGTACTAGGGGCAGAAGTGGAACCCTTAGGAAAGAGTTATTGCCTCTTAAATAGCACCTTACTTTCTGGGAGTGAATGAAAGGAGGAGCACTTTCTGTTAAAGTCATTTAAGATCCTTTGCTGAAAGGAACCATATGCTACACAATGAAATATATTCCAGGCAAGATGCATATGTTTTGCACAATAAACACGTATGCAAATCTTGCAAAGATTTTTAAGGAGAAAATGTGCTGATATTATTCACATCAATATCACTTAACGTATTCTTGTTCTCCTAATCTGAAATTAAGTCCAAATCATTCCCTTCATCATTTGTCCTAACTCTCGACAATGACTATTTTATACAAAAGCAATCTGAGATACTTGTTTTTTGGTCTAGAGGAATTTGCTTCTGGTGGCTGAAATTTAAGTCTCAGTAAATCATAAGCTCCAAACAGACTGGCAAATATCCAGTGGCCTGGCAGCATCTGCAAGGCCTTCCTCTCTGGGACAGTCTGGGTGGGAACAGCTCTGAGCCCAAATCCCAAGACCTGAGGCTGCAGCCTGCCCTTTCCAAGTCTAAGATTCACAAAGCATTTTCTCCTTCGGACTGTTCTCAGACTCAAAATATCTTGAACACAGAGCTATGCTCCATAATTGGAGCTGGTGTTGACAGGAAATTAGAATGCTCCTTGAATCACATCCTTGCAAGGTTTCTCTCTGACTAAATAAGTCTCCATTGCAGGTGATCGAGTAGGAGAGGCCTTGTGGGGTCCCAATAAAGTTGTGCTGGCTGGTAAATAAACATGAAAATTCAGAAATCAGTGCAGTCCCAGGAAATGCCGTTCAGGGAGCGAAAGGCCTCGCCGAGCGTGGCGCTCTCTCTTTAATTGTCCCCTGCTCCGTCTGTTCCTTCCCATCATACATTCTTCTGAAAAGCCATATTGCTACAAATACACATTTAGGATTTGATTACGGAGTCTCATCCATTTACATGTACAAGATAGAGCCTACTGTGACAGATTAATGCTCCGAAAGTTTGTACAGGAAGGTTAAATAAAGTGTTACTTTTACGACACCGAATATCTTTATGATGCTTTTGCTAAATCACAGACCGCTTGGTGATACTACAGATGTGCCAGATACTTATCACGAGCTGGCAGAGTGCCGTGGGTGCTACCCCATCTATCAGATGCCTTACCTTTCTGCATCGGCCCTCCTCACTGCTGTGTGTAATGCAGTACTCGCCAGGCAGCTCTCTTCTGCATGTTTAGTCAAAGTGAAACAATTCAGGTCTGTCATTCTGAGATGTCACAATGGTACCAGAGAGAGTGAAAGTAAAAATTTCACACATGTAATTCTGCTCTTTCCAGTATAGATCTCTCTCTCTCTCTCTCTCTCTCTCTCTCTCTCTCTCTCTCTCTCTCTCTCTCTCTCTCTCTCTCTCTCTCTCTCACACACACACACACACACACACACACACACACA
>PVIJ01006926.1:23515-58623 GCA_004024925.1 Scalopus aquaticus | reverse complement strand
ATTTTCTGCTTTCCATTTAATTCTTTAATTCATATCTGTGCTGAATCTCATCTTAATAGGCCAGATTCTGTTTTCCCCAGTGAAGATTAAGTATCCTAAAAAATTGATCTGAAAGCATTATTTGACTGGAGTTGCAGATCCCAAATGCTGCTGCTGGACCAGCATGAAAGCTAGAGGAGAGAGGGAGAGAGATGGTCCCTTTGGGTGTCCTACCTATGTTTAAAAGGATGACGAGGCCTTTGGGGGCATTTGCCTACTTTAATGATATAATGGTTTAAAGTTCAAGCCATGTTGGGTGATTTGAAATTAAACATGAGGGTGTTTAAGAGACTGTCAGATGGTACTGAGAAGACAAGTCTGTACTTTGCATGGGAACAATGGAAGGACCAGAAGTATCTTCGGTAAAGGATATGGCTATTCAAGGAGTGCGCTTTTCTACATGACATGTGTCTTCTTAATGCAAAGTAAATTTGCTGCTTAAATAGCACAGAAAGAGGCAGGGACCTTGAGCATTCACTGCAGTACACAGTGGGAGCAGCACTAAAATAACACCCTCACATGTGACTGTTGTGTCAAGTAGGTTTACTATCAGCCAAGATGGAGCTGACTTCTTAATCCCATCTCAACCCCCAAAGAGTTCCCTATGAAATCAGGGAGAGTGTTGCAACTCAATGTAGGTGAGTCCATCTGTGTGTGTGTGTGTGTGTGTTTGTGTGTGTGCATGTATGTGCATGCTTATGTGCGTGTGTGTAGTACATTTCTATAATAAGGTTTGAAAGCTGGAGGTAAGTTGTGCACAAAAGATATCTCTGGGGTGTGGGCTCTAATGGGGAAGCCCTGAAATTACAGATTTCTATATTACTTCAATATTTTCTCAATCTAGAATGCATTACTTGTATTCTCAAAGTATTTTTAAATATAAAATATTACATTTAAGTCAGATGTTCTCTCAAATTGGCATATAATTAATCTACAAAAGTTTATGTCATTCATTCATTGACTCTATCAGCATAGCCTTTACATCATCTCTGTAGAGTGGCATGCTGTTGCAACCAAGACCAACCGACAGTCATTTACTTTGCTCTAGGGCTACTCTTTTGTTCATGGAAAGAAAGAAATTATCATAAATAAGAAAATGGAATCTTTAGACATGTACTCATGAACAAATACCAAGCCCTCAACTTTGGCTGTGTGACCTTGAATGAGTCATTTAACCCCATCCTATCTTAGATGTCTCATCTATATAGTGTGAGTTAATTATATTACCTGCTTCCTAGAGTGTTACCAGAATTAAATTAGTTAATATTTGCAGAGCATTTAAAACATACGGGGGACACTGTTCCAGTGCTTATTAGACAAAATAAATGCATAACAGGTATTTGATCTCAATAAGTTTATATTCTCATCATAAAAAGACAGGACTAAAAACATAGATCAAAGGTATGTTAAGCCAAATATGAATTGTGATATATACTTTAAATAGGTACTTTTCACCTCTTTTACCTTCCTTATAAGTGCTGAGATAGGAAGGCTAGTGCCACGTTGCCAGAATCCTTTGCAGCTAGGACTGTGGGTTCAAATTAGATTCCACCATATTAAGTAAATACCTGCTATTTACTTAATATATGCCAAAAGTGGGAATAAAGCATAGTCCTGCTGCTTTTAAGCAGGCTTCCGAAGATGTGACTTTTGTGTTGACTAGACTCTTCATTTGTTTTGTTTGATTCTCCTTCTTCTTCTTTTTCTTTGACTTACAAGCAACAGAAATTTTTATTTCTCAGAGTTTTAGAGGCTGGGAAATCCAAGATTAAAGCATCAACAGATTTGGTGTCTGTTGATGACTCCTTTCCTGTGTCATAAACAGCCGTCTTCTTGCTGTTGGCCTCTCCTTTCAAATGTCTAGTCATCAACCTGCTGAGTATAAAAGAATATCATAGCAGCAACATCTCACTGCTAGATTGCAGCTCAGGCACCTAAGTGGATGCCAGCTTCCTGACCCCCAACTCTTCCGGCTACTTCCTTGCGTTTAAATACGTGGGCAAATCCATTTCTGCTTGAAATGCCTGGGGTAATTTCTGTATCTTGGGCTGAACTTTGACCTATATTGGGAAAGAGACTAATTGCTGTCCTTAGTCCATGGAGAGATAAGGCATTCTCCAAGAATTTAGAGGTGGGGTGGGTGTACCTTCCTGCAGGCAGCATGGAACAAGCAAAGTCCTGGAGTCAGGGATGGATGACTGAGGGTAATTGACTAGAGTAGAAGCTTTTCTTGGAGGTGGTGAAAATTAAAGTTAAAGGGAAAAGTTTGAACCTGTTTTGGGGAAACATTAAAAATAAAGCTTAACCTTTTGAAGTACCTCTTATACAATAAAGGAGTATAAAAGTTTTCTGAGAAATTCATTAAGGACTGTGTGTGGGGAGGGGGGCGGTTCTTTACAAAAATGTTACCCTGTGCTAACTTCCCCATGGGAATCTGGAGTTCGCTTTAGTAGGCATTTACCGAAAGAAGATCATGTGCTTGGCTTTACATGAGTGACATTGAGAACTGTTTCTTTGTTTGCTGACAGGAGACTAGGAGGTATAAATTTAGTGACATCCACAGAGCTAAAAACTGACAGGTAAATGTGATCAAAATTCACTCAACTAGTACAGTCAAGGGCAGGAGACATGCATTCTGGGTAGTGAGGTCTGATACCACTGAATTAAAGACATGCATTCTGGGTAGTGAGGTCTGATACCACTGAATTAAAGCACCTGGGAGACCTGGATCTGTAAACCCCTCTGAGTACTTGGCAGCTAATTTAACCCCTCCCATCCTCACTTTCATTTTAGTGTTAGTGGAAATAATACCAACAGAGTTACAGTTTTGGGAAGATTAAGTGAAATTATATGCATAAAGCACTTTAAATTGAAAAACATATAAAAATGTAAAGTACGCAACTGTGTTTCCAAGTGGACAGACTTGCTATGTGCAAAGATTTTTCAAGAATTTCCTTTTCACAGGGTGTCAGAAGTGTTTCAGCTAGCAGAAATAAATATGCTAATTGGAAGTAGATGAATCATCATCTGTGTCTTTTTTGTGAGAGGTTAGGTGTGATCTGAACTATGTGTTGCTAACAAAAGAGAAGCATGATTAAAACAATTAGTTGGTGTCCATTCAGTGTATCTCAAAAAGACACCCTGTGTAAATTCTCAGTTTCTTCATCTGAACACCTAGGTTCATGCCATATATTTTTCCCCACAGTCAGATCTGGAATATTCTGTTTTTCCTTTTTGACCATATTTCTTTACATGTTATATTTACCCAATCTTTGTTAGCATTAATCTATAATACTTTCCAGAATTAACTATAGCACTTTCCTTGGCCCCATCCACTGCCACTTGCCCACTCTCTTCATGGAACATGCCTCTTCTCTGCTTCTCACATGCTCTCCTAGGACAATATAGAGTGAGAGAAGCAATAGGAAGAAAGGACAGAGTGGGCAGCAGGGAGAAAGTACCCTTAAGGCAGTTGGCTGGAGAGAATAGAGAGAGGTTGCTGGGATGACTCCCCTGCCTCCCTATCTGCAAGGCTGTCTTGGGTGGCATGAGTCTCTGTTGCAGAGACTCCTGCTTCTTTTGCAGTGGCCTGCTCTTCTCTAAGACTCTACTGGATTCTGATAGTCTCTTCCACCATGAAGCCTGCAGGTGAGCCTTGGGTCAACACCTCATTCTTTGTTGCTCCCTCACCCTTTCTTTACCTCTGTAAGTATCCCTGTTTTAAGAAAGCCCACTGGAGTTAAACCTCAGGCTCTAAATCTAAAAGAAAATGCAATCTGGCAATTTCTTTCTGGCAAAATCTAAAAGAAAATGATATATAACACAAATAGACCCAACCCTTACAAACTCTAGAAACCTCACTGGAGCATGCCTTCTGTTTTCTGGTGAGACACTGGCTGTCCATCCCTCTACTAGCCCCACCCACAGGGTCCACTCTTCAGTATTCACTTTAAGTGTGTCTTGGAGTATGAAAGACAAAGAACTACTTTATGGAAGGCGGAGCCAGATGCCACAGGAAAAAAAATGGCATCAAAGTTCCTGGAAAGCAGGACTAACATTTAATAAAGACATATCTGTACCCATTGGTCAGGGACTTCAAAAGTGTGCCCAAGAGGATTTAAAATTCTTCCCCTGTTTTTGCTCTCTGAATGAGAGTTACTGGCTCCCTACTGCTTTCCTGGCTCCCTTTGTATCACTGTAACTTGGGTGGGTTTGTGGGGAGGAGGAGAAGCCAGATTGCTTGCCTTTTTGGGTCATGGATTATCAGCCCAAAGTAGACAGCACTGTTGAGGCTTGGCACTAGTCATTTGCCATCACTAGTCACCAGGGAAGGCCTAGACTGGATCAGTGATTGTTTCCTTTTGCAAGAGGTTGAGTGTGGCTAGCAAATGAGGAGAGGGAATAAATTGATATACAGTGAACAGAAGAGTAGATGCTAGTAAAGATGAATATTTGCCTTTTCTTCCATTTCTTGGCAGTTTTGACCATATAAAAGAAAATGATATATAACACAAATAGACCCAACCCTTACAAACCTCCCCACCTTCCACCCAAAATTGACTCTTTTTATCTATCGCCTGAATGGATTAGAGAAAACTACAAGGACCTGAAGGAAGACTTCACGTAGCATATGAGAAACCAAAGTCCCTGAGGGACTGTATGGAGCAGAGCCTTCCCATCATCTGGCACTAGACTGAGATGGGAATGAGAAACAGGCATTTTCTGTAGAGTCAATAAACATGGGCTTGTCTCTTAAAGCAGTTGGCAGCATTTACCTTAACTGGTGCAGTTGGTCAGAACATATACAGGTGCAAGGGTCATACAACCCAATATGAACTGGACTAAGGCACAGTGGAATTTATGAACTGGCATAATGGAAGGTCCAGGCTAGGGCACTTCTTGGTTTAGAGTCTGTGTCACCAAGGCCTCATTTTCTCGTCTCAGGGTATGATCTGTTCTCTTAGTACTGTTTTCTTTCCCTGATAGGCACTTCCTCGATGTGATGGCTGTCACAGCTCCACTGTCATGCTGGGCTCATTTTCAGGGGCCTGAACTGGGCTGGCTCTCAGTCACTGCTGGCTGTGGGTGGGGCATAAGCTGTTTTACTATATCCATGAGTTCCCCCAAAGAGAAAAGTGCTGCCAGACTCAACCAAGGGGTATGGGTTTTGAGTGGAGAAAAAGATGATTCCCAATGGGAAGGCAGGGTGTTTCTATTTTGGGAAAAGGTAAATGGATGTTATATGGTCAGAACTAGAGGTGCCCACTGTATTCTATTTTTGGCCATTATTTTCTTATGTCTCTTTCCATAGTTTTGCTACTCAAGTCTATTTTATATCCTGGATTTTTGTTGAGGGCTTTAGAAGTACCATAAGTTTTACGGAGAAAGAATATACAATCAACTTATCTAGGTCTTGAAAGATATCAGAAAATTCCCATGCAAACTCCTAAGGGTATCTCCTTTCTCTTATAGTTAAATCTTCTTTCTCTCCAACACGAATATTTAAGGTAAAATTTTAAAAAAAATTACTTCATTTTTCTTATATTTTTAATCTGTTTAGTTTAATTACTAGTTTTGTAACCACGTTGTTTGTTGCTATTTTCATTGCAAATTTAAGCTACACTGTGGGTTAAATAGACTTTGGTGTGCTGGTCTAGAAGCCTTACAACTATTTATAACACACTAACTGTGGAAGATGTGTTCTGAGTTCCAAACAGTCCATTTGTAATTATTCTTTTAAAATACAATTCACTTGTAAATGAAGGGGGTACTCTTTTATTTGTTTCTTGTTTGCTATTTTTTTTTCCCTAATGTGTAACAAACCACTCATATCCTTATCGGCACCACACAATGTGTTGTTATCCCTCATGGTTCTATGAGTTGTCTGTCCAGTTAGCTGGTTCTCATTTGGGAATCTCTCATGTGGATTCAGGGGGAAGTCAGTCACCTGAAGATGATGTGAAGCTAGATGTCTAAACTGGCCCCTCCAAAGGCTGGTAGTGACGTGGGTCATCATTTGTAGCTGAGCTGGGGACGTGGGCAGATTCCCTTCACATGATCACTCCATAGGGCTGAGGTTTCTCGGAGTTGGGCAGCTGGGTTCTGAGAAGTTTTCAGAGGCCCAGGTAGAAGTTGAATGGATGGCTTCCTGTGACCTTACTCAGAAGTCCCCAAGTTTTTATGTTCTGTTCCAACAGTCTATCAGTCATGAAAGTGACCCAGGCCCACCCAAATCTTAGGTGGTGGGGATTGGACTTCATCTCTCAATTTCAAGAGCAGCAAGGAGTTTGCAGTAATTTTCAATGCACTATAGAACATATCAGCTTGTCTCCAGAAAGCGTATAGAACTGGTTAAGAGCTAGATGGCCTTTGTTCATCTCTGCTGATGTTGGGTATATTTCTTAGCTCCTCTGTGCCTTGCAGCCTTCACCTACAAAATGGTGATAATTATGGTACTTAACCTGTAAGGTAATGTGAGAAAAATAAGTAATGGATTAAAAAGCACTCAGTTCAATTCCTTGCCAAGACTGTCTACTGTCGTTATTATCTTCAGCAGGGTTTGAGAATGATATTGCAAAATATGTAAATTTGACTGTTGTATCCTTTCCATGAGGCTTACACAAAATGAGAAAGGTATTTTTGTTTGTTATTTTGTCTGTTTTATATAAAATTGTCAGCAGAGCAAGATAGCTTTTTTTCCCCTTAAGGACTGGCCATCAACTTCCCAACATCCCTTCCATGATGTCACTACTTTGATTGCTGTTGGTCACATCTTAAGTCAGTTGCACAAATGCTTTCTCCATAGGCCAGGATATTACTTCCTTGCTTTTGATTGATTACTGGCATATTCATTCATAGATCTTTCCTGTCTTCTTCTAGGGACCGCAAATCGGATTGTCATGCAGATCAGTGGATAGCTTCTACTACTAAGTTTGGTGATTGATATTACAGAAGCTAATTTTTTTAGAGGCAAAATAACATGCTGTACTACACATTAAGTACTCTTTAAACTGAAATTAAAAATTTGTTTTCAAACTAGAAAGGAGAAAATATTAATGGTATATTGAACTTTTCAGTATTTTTCTTATAAGTGGAAGATAATCCATAGATAATTTTTCAATAATAAAGGATTAGGGTTAATTCTTTACAACAGGACTTCTATGGTGATGTTTTCACCTGCTCTTAAGTGGGACACCCCATGAAAATTACCAGACTATTAGAAATAAGCTAGATTTTCATTTTTGCTGAAGAACTCTGAATAGCAGTTATACAAACCAAAAAAAAAAAAAATTGGCAGAACAGATTGTAGAAATTATAACTAAGCTAGAGGACATTTTCTATTTCTAGAAGAAAATGTTACTTGTATCCAAGGAGCATTGTTGTTTCAGATTTGGGCTGCCTTTCCAAAGAAGGCTGGATGTTTTTTCATCTCAGTCTACTGAAGAGAGTATTTAGGTGCTGGGACTACTCTTTTGGATAAAGTATAAAGGTACTATGGGCCTTCTGGGACTTGAGCAGAGTTTGTTGCTCAGGTCATCTTGACCTCCAGGGATGCCTCATAGTTTCTCCCATAAAAGCAGTTTTTCCCAGGCTCTTCCGTGATAGAATGTCAGAGCCAGTAGGGTCTAGAGGGCACTTGGATGAATCACTTTATTTTACAATTGGGGAAATGGAAACCAAAACTGGGAAATTATTTGTGCTTCGTTTCTGAGATGTCTAGGTATTTGGACTTGAAAATCAATCACTTTCTCATAGAACAGGAAGCCCCTGGATCAGTTTCCACCTGGCTGCAAGGCAGGGGATTAATGTTGGTTGGATCTCTATTGTGACCCAGGCCATTCATAAAGGATGGCTGGGGAGACAGATGGCACTTGACTGGAGTGGAGACTAGGCCAGCTCTCAGGATGTGTTGCTCAGGAAATAGAATCACACTCAGAATCCCTGTTCCTGCTAATGCTAGGCTTTCTTTTAGGTAAAACTGTGCCCCAAAGGGTCATGAGCCATGTACCTCTAATTAGGGGCCACCCCTTTACTCGTTCAGTCAGGCATCCACACATTTTTTTCACACATAGTCATTCAGCAACTATTCCATACCAGACACCATGAGCAGTACTGGGAAAGCCCCACACTGCCCTGGTCCTCATTGGGCAAGAAAAGCCAACATATGTTTAATCCTATTCAGGTGTTGTACCTGTACATTTCTTTTACTCTCTAGCTTGCTCTTTGAATCTCTTAACATCTCTCCTGTCTCACCCACCCACTGCTCCCCTTCATAGTGTATTTCAGTAAATCTGCCTGTCTGCTCCCCACTCTGTCTCTGGTGAATCCTCTCACCCCTTGCACCTCTGGCCTACACCCTAGTTTTTGTATGCATAAATAAATAAAAAAAATAAATCTTTTAAAAAATCATTGGGCAAAAGACCTTCACAGGGAGTTTGCAAAAAAAGATATCCAAACAGCCAATAAGCACATAAAGAGGTGTTCACCACTTTTAGCGACCCAGAGGATGCCAACTGAATTTACAACATGTTAACACGATACCTGAACCAGGAGGTCTACAATTAAAATATTAAAAGTGACAGTACCAAGTATTGGTGAGAATATGAAATAACTGGACTCTCATAGTTAGGAGGCTAGATGTCAGAATAATGGTACTATGGCTTGGGGAGAGGCATGTGAAAATGTGCTAAGATGTTGGAAGTGTTCTGAATCTTGATTTGATGGTAGAGGCACACACACAGCAGCTCAATACGTTTTTTACATATGTAAGTACATCTGTTTCACATATATGTGTAAAAATTATTGAGCTATACAATTTAGGTTTATACAATTTATATGTAAGCTATATCTCACTAAATAATAAAAATAAAATATATGAACATATGATTTAAGATAAATGAGCACATCCATTTGCAGATGCCATGGAACTCTATTATAGAGGCTTGCTGAGCTCTTCTGTTCATTAATAAATTTCCAAACCTCCATGGACAGATTTCCAGTTGGCTCATATTTCTAGAGCTGCCCTTGACTGCCCTTTCATTGTCTGTGAAGTCACTTGTCTTCTCATAAACATCAATAAAGGTCTTCCAAATATCTCACCGAGCATCAGAATAGTGATTCTTGGAGTTATACAATTTTACAATGCAAAACCATGTCAAGAAAATGGCCACAAGTAAAATAGTCATCCCAAGTGTGGAGTGTGTCTGAATAAACTAAAGAAGGTGGCTGAACCAGTATCTATAGACTTCACTGAAAGGAGACTTTCTTCAGACTGTGCCCCATTGTTGAACTCTCACCCCATTTCCTCTTATATTTTAGTCAAACTTGTGCTAATGTTTGCTTCAAGGCTTCCTAGATTTTTGCCATTGTGACAAATTCATAATTTAGTTTGCATAGGATTCTGACAATTTTTTGAAGGTGCTATACATTTCCATTTAAATTATAATGGAATCAGTCAGCAGTTGAGGGGTTCTGCATCTCTTGAAACATTGCCTCTACAGGGTGTTTCCAAACAAAGGGTTCTAATCACACAGCCTTTTCTCACCTTTAAGCGTGCTACAGATTCAAAGTACATATCTTGGCAGTAAAATTTAGATTTTGGCTCACATTCTAAAAAAAAGTGTCCCATCCCACCAACTGACAGTGTTTCAAGCTATTAATAGCCTGATCCCTGTATACTTGGTTCTCTGATATTTTTAGAGTCTGAATTGGAGTGCATTGAATTGTTTCTTCTCCTTTCTTAAAAAAGTAATTATTAAGACTAGATTCTGCCAACAACATCTTGAAAAATAAAATAATAGCTTGGAATTGTTTTGAACTACAATATTACTACTTTAACATTGTTACTGTAAGAAGTATTTTTAGTGGTTTATTTCATGAAAACAGAGCATTCTTTGTAGCCCATCATTACATTGGTTTATGTTTACTGTACTTTCCTTTAAATTGCCCTTGTAGGGGGTACACAATGCATATTTTCTTTCAGCAAGGGGATATAACACACTGAAGTCAAATCAAGAGAAAACCTCTTCGGGAAATGATTACAGTCAAAGGTATGAAATTACACCCACTTCACTAATTATTACTAATCTGATTTTATTTTTAGCTCTTAAGACAACACCCTGAAAACTCACTTCTCCTAGATGACCTATTTAAAATCGTTTTACAGTTCCAGTGAAAGTAACCTAATCATGGTTTTAAAGATAAGGAGAATCCACCTTTGTAATAAGAGCCTTTAATCTGAGGACCCAGTTACAGCCCATCAATTCTTCTATAGTCTGGGGTAAAGATGTTACCTGTAAATCTATGCCCGGGAGCCTCAGATTAATAGGCTCACGTGCCAGGCTGCCTCAGACTGCCTCCAGTAGACAGTTTGGGAATATGGAGAAAAGGACAGGAGTGAAGAAGGTTAAAGTCCCTGCTCCCCTACCCTGAGTCAGGGACCCCTATTGAGGTCTGACCTATGAGGTTACTTTTGAGTTGGGCCTTATAGGATTCAGAAACTTCCACTTAGCATTCCTGAGCCACAGCATCAAAGGTTTAGTTCTTCAAAGGATTCTTGTCAAAGTAAATTTTTTCTCAGGGCACTTGATAATGAAATCAACCCAGATGGCACTTTCTTGGCCCTCTTGTCTCCTTTCCCTACCCATTCTCTGTAAGTATTATCTCTAGCCCAGACCTCTTCTAAGCTCTGGATAAGTTATGTTGATAGCCTCTTGAATATCTCTCTCTGCAAGCTGATTATAAAATATCAAAAAGTTAACTTTCTTGGGTAAAGCACCCTACTTTTTGTAGGGTGCTCAAACATTCCAGTGTAAACAATATTGTATTTCCTTCCTATGTACCTTTATTTTCTATTTCATTACTTCCCCATAAATACCGTGTCCTCTGACCTAAAAAAAAACTACTTCTAGTTCTCCACAACCTACGCTTCTGCCTTTTCCTATCCCAAGAACACACTTTCTCCATCAGTATTCCGTTGTATTTATTGTTTACCTTCAAAACTCAGCTAAAATGTAAACAGCTTCCTGATGTTTCTTCCTTCTCATCTTAATCTCAAAAAGGTTAAGTGCTCCCTCCTGTGTTCTGATAGTAACTTAGGAAGGCCTACATTTAGCACTAATAGGTTTAATTATAGGGTGTGTGTATGTGTGTGTGTCTGTGTGTCTGTGTATGTGTGTCAGTGTGTGTGTATGTCTGTGTTAGTATCCTTTTAAGACTGCAGTGTCCAATGGGGTTGCATATTAACCTATTCAAATTTAATTTATAATTGATTAAAATAAAATAAATTGAAAGCAAAATTCGTCAGTTACATTATAACTTGCAGATAGTATATCTCCTCCTACCACCACTGCAGAAAGTTCTATTGATTGTGGGCTGGACAGTTTTTCCATGTAGATCACAGTGGATAATACATAAGAGGTACTCAGTTAGTGATTGTTAATTGAATAAATACATTTTTATATTCTCAGTACATAGCAAGCAGTAATAATCATTAACAGAGGAGTTTGATAAATAATTACCTGAAATATTGCTGACTTTGAACTGCCTAATTTTTACTCTTGTAATAAGTCTTGATGCCGTACATCATCACCTCTTTCCTTGATTAATGATATTTCTTAATTAATGTTTCTGCCTTCAGTCCAACCCCCCTTTCATCTGCAGATGAAGTTTTTGCTGTAGTGATCTTCCTAAGTAATGTTACTGAACTTAATAATAGTTCCCCTTTCCTTAAAAACTTTACAGTGGGACTTTTGCCTCTTGTCACATTAGGATAACTGACACCAGAAAATGTCTCATTGTATATAATTAGAAAACTGAGCAAGATTTAGAAAATACCAATTTGCAAAAATTTGGACAATTGGCAAACATGATTGTGATGCTTGAGAACAGGAAATCAAGGTGATCAACTTCTACTTTGAAACACTTTCTAGTCCATGTTCAAAGGAAGGGGACCCCAAGAAGAGGACAACATGAATTCTGGTAAGTCAAAGTGGGGACCTTGTGGAAAATCCAGGGCCTTTGATAGAAACACTAAAATGACTTAAGACTAACCTGCCCATATAGTAGACTCCTCTGTCTGTTTTAACAAAGATTACACACAAGTCTCTGATAGTTAAGCTGATCCCCAAGTAATTGTCTACAAAACTACTCTTTAGGGAAACAAACAAAAAATTCAAACACCAAGTGAAATTTAAAGCATCTAGTTATGTGATGAGGCAGGAAAATGGACCCTTAAATAAAAATAAAATATCAGTCAATAGAAACAGAAACGAAATATCAGAGATGGGACAAAAGTAATGGGATTAAGAGATATGAATTTTTATGCAGCTAATATGGTAAGTGGTTTAAAGAAAAGTAAATAAATTAAAATCAGAATAAATTACAGCAATAAAAATTATCAAATGGAAATTATGGTGCTAAAATATATTCCATTGGTTTTAAAAATTTACTGCATGGACTTAACAACAGATAGGGCGCTGCGGAAGAAAAGACAATGAATTTGAACACATAACATTAGAAACTATACAACTAAGGCACAGAGAACAGAAAGCATCATGCACACACACACACACACACACACACACAATGAACTGTAACAGTAACCTGTAGGACAATAGTGAATAGCCTAATGAACTTGTCATTGTATTCTCAATAGGGAAGTTTAGAGACTCTAAGATATTTGAAGAATTGCTGAAAAGTTTCCAATTTTAATAAATATTATAAACCAACAAGTTATAGATATTCACCAGTTACCAAGCAGAATAAACACAAAGAAAATTCCCCAAAGATATGTCAGAATCAAATTGATGTAATCCAGTGATAATGAGAAAATTGTGACAAAACTCTGAACAAAAGGACACATGCAAAGTGACTGAGAATAATTATTGATTTAACCTTGAAAACAATGCAAGCCAGGAACAATAGTGTGACTATTTTAGTGCATAGGAAAACATAACCATTAACCTAAAATTGCATATCCCTTCAAAATATCTTTCAAAAATAAAAGACACAGATTTTCACTTAAAAGTGTTGAGAAAATCATGCTGGTAGATCTATACTAAAAGAAACATTAGAGAAAACTCTTCAGGCCAAAGGAAAGTGAAATCACATACAAATTTAAAGCAACAGCAAGGTAGAAAAGGATTCAAATTATAAATACATGGGTACATATGATAGAGGTGTTTCTCAATTTAGGGTTCTTTAAAAGATACTTGACTGTACAAGGCAAAAAGTAATAAATTGTTTTGGGGTTTGTAACACTCAAAGGTGTCAACTATATGTTCGCAGTAGCACAAAAGATGAAAGGCAGAAAATGAAAGTATTTAAGGTTATCACATTCTCTGTGAAGTGGTATAATATTCTTCAAAGATAGACTGTGAAAAGTTAAAGATGCATATTGTAAACTCAGGAGAAAACACTGAAAAAAGTCCAAAAGATATAGACAGTAAGCCAACAGAGTGTAAAATGAAACACTTAAAAAAATATATTTAAAATGGAGGGTAGGAAAGGAGGAAATAAGCAGTGAAGAACAGATTGGAATTAGAAAATAAAAAGCAAATTGGTAAATTTAAACGAATCAAGTTGATATTATGTTAAATATAAATTGTCTTATCTTTATACTTACAAAGAACTTATCTTGAAACCTGAAACCTGAAGCCATCAGTGGGTGTGAGTATGCAGATGATTGGCGCGCCATGTCTGTTCAGATGTTAGTGTGGTTTCCCAGCAGCAAGGACAAGATGACAAGCAAGGTCACACAGAGGGTGGCCATGGCTAGAGCCACAGCAGAGCGATGTGCTAGCCCAGGCCAGGGAGATGCCGTATTTGCACCACACTTCCTTCCCATGGTGGTGACGGTTTCTAGTTTCCTGGTATTCTGGCAAAGCAGGCTCTGAGCCCAGCCTGAGAGCTCTTTCAACTCAGATGCTAACACTGGCTCGGGGAGGGAATGCACAGAAGTGGTAAAGTGATCAAAGTGATAGGTATGGAGTGTCCACTGAAATTCCCTTCCACTGCTTTTCTCTGCTGTGTTATTTGTTTGTTTGCTTTTCTACTTATTTATGTGCTTGAAAAAAGAGAGATCTACCTGTTTACTCTCCACAAGGGAAGATGTGCTTTTGTTTTTGTTTTTTTCCCTTTGGTCTCTAGTAAAACCATTGCACCTGGAACAATGCTTGTTATCTGGGCAGCCCTCAATAAATATTTGTTGAATGAATATTTTGTGATCTGCTTCTTATCATTTGACAGCATATTGTGAGAATCTTTTCCCCACAATAAAATTCTTATTTTAAAAATTTTCGTCAAACTCCAAGGTACAATTGTACCTAATTTATACAACCATGTAATTTTTCACTATTGTAACTAATGTTTTCACAAACTTCTCTGTATGTAAATTTTTGCTCCCTTTTGATTACAACCTCACAACATAGTCACGGAAATAGAACTATTGGGTTAAATCATGGTCACAATTTTTTTAAATGAGGTTTTCTTTTTTTCAGATATTTTGACAGACACAACCAATAATATTCATCCTGAGCCAAATCACTGGCGGCTGAAAATACTAGGCAGGTCATATTCATAACTTAGTCTATTCTCAGTAAAACAATGAAGTTGTGAAAGCTGCTGGTCAGAAGAGGGTCTTGAACGTTCAATATACGCTGTATTTTGAACAAATATGACACATGTTTTAATGACCATTAAATGTGGAAACCAAACACCAGGGAGGGCTTTGTCTGCAGGCATCAAAGTCACACAAACCAGCAGCCCCATGTCCTTGAACTGGCCGTATGAAGAGGTCCACCGACACCAGGGTGCGTGAGTGTGTCTGTCTGATGAGCAGAGAAGGGTAGCCTTGCAGATTTGAAAATGCTGGGGCATCTGTCCCTGAAGACAGTGGTGTGTGATTGGCGGTTTCAGGTCACCCTGATTATACATTGACGCTATCCTTTTGATAGTGGCTGCCAGTTACCCCTCGCGGGGTGCGCATCCTGCCATCATCTTCACGAGGTCAGCATGACATTTTTGTTCAAAGGGAGTCATCCATCTCTGATTGCCACACACCACTGGGCTCTGGCGGCCTCAAACCTTTGCCCATCTATGGGAGTCTCTGAGTTGTTCCATTTATTTCTCAGTATAAGATTCCATTCCTTCAACAATACGGACACATTTCTCAAGTTGCATGTCAGACCCCCAGCAAAATCAGGCATGCTACATTAAAAAACAAAAATTATTCTAAGAATGCATTATAATTTAAATGTATGCTTCACTTTCTGAGCACCCCTAGACAAATTAGGCAAACTAATTTCATTTTCTAGCCATATTTCTAACTTCTCACAATCTTACAATATAGATTCTGAAGTCTTTGCAAATAAGAACTGTCATATACAATTTTTATGCATACATGGAAACATATAGCCATGTATATAGGTGTGTGGTATATGAGAAGCTCCTTATCGATACATCTTGATTTAAATGAAAACAGGTTAATTACATTTTTTAATGTGTTAAAAGAAAATGGACTTCTTTGTGAAGTATGGACAAAACAGTCAACTGGATAGCCGATATTTTTCAATTCCTGGAGAACCCTGACTTTACGTCTCAGGTCTGATTCCATCTGCAGCCCCTTAAGCACTATATCAATTTCCCCTTTCAACTCGCCTAGCAGACATCCATGAAGTTGAGGCCTGGCGAGCTTTTAGGTTGCTTTATGGCATTCTTTGCTTTCTTCGCGCAGGTTGTCAGTATGTACTTTTGCTAAGCTTAAATAAACTGCCTCTTTGCTTATAAGAAGTCATGTACAGTATATTGTGTTCCTCAAGGGTAATATTCATCCTTCTGGATATATTTCCCAAATGAGAGAGCTGTCAACATCTGTTTCTGGCAGGCTAAGAAAGAGAAGGGATGTCAGAGCCAGCAACTTGCTTCCTGTGGGAATAATTTTGGGTTTGTACACCTCCTTGACTGTTAATTTATAAACATGCTAACCATATTATTCTTCCCATCAAAAATTCATGCCAGTTTTGAGCAGCCTTAGAGGAAAAAAAAGTATCACAGATATAGAATCAAATTTTCAAGTTTCCACTAAGTGGAGTGGAAGTCAAAGAAAATTTAGTGACAATTTTGTTGTCTGTTGTATATTTAAAAATCTAAACTATGTACAAATAGTAGAAACAGTTTTTTACTATAGAAGCAAAATAACTTAGCTTGCTCCCACTTTTCCAGGTGCAATAAGAAAATGCAGCCACAGGTGGGTGGCAGCTAGTAGGACTGGTTAGGATAGGAGCAGAGAGCTGAGTGTGCAAAGCGCAGCCTGAGTGTTGAGGGCCAGCAGACTGCTAAATCTTGAGAAGAGCCAGGAATTGGAAACCCAGGGCATCGGTCCACAGGCATGGAGTTTGCAGGTCTTGGAAGCTGAGAGAATGGCAAAGAGGAGGAAGCCCAGGAAGCAGTCGTGGAAGGTTGGAGCAGAAAGCCTTCCTGGAGATGAAGCAAGAGAGTAAGTGAAGGAGTTTAATCCTGGGTTAAGTTTTTAACTGAAGCAGCAAAATCAGACTGATTCTGGCGTAGTGAGTTTTCTTTTCTAATTGTTTCCATAGATCTCATGAGACCATGGATCATAGGAGTGAAACGGAGGCAGTCAGAGAAAACGTCAAATGTTCTTAGGTACATGTCAGGATCAGGAGCTAGATAGAGTGGGAGAGGGACAGACCTGGAGAATAAACAGTCTCTTGGAGAAATGCCCAGCAGCTGGGAAGTCCGAAGAATTGGCAGAACCTGTTATCCAGGGGCTTTGGCAACAGGGAGAAGCAAGAGGTCCAGGCAGGCAGGTGGTTGGCATATAGGAGGACCAGAGGTGAGCAATAGGTGGCTCCTTGGCAAGTGGGCACAGCACAGGACAAGGGTATATTGGAAGAAGCAAGTAGGGTCCCAGCCATGAGGAACAGGGTTCAGATGGAGACTTTTGTCTTTAAAACAATTGGGACTGGAAACAGGAAAATAAGCAAGAAATGAGAGGAAATACAAGGATATGATGCCTTTAGCCAGAGCACAAAGCTTGACTTAGACACTGGGAAGCAAGAGTAAGAAATTTTCAAGAACAGAGAGGGACTATTGGGAAGGCAACCTGATGTAAGTCTCAGCACAGGAGGTACTTATATTTCTTATCCAAAGACCAGGGGATCCCAGAGTATATAGTTTGTTGTACATTTTGGTTGTGAGTGTGTATGGCAGTGAAGATGGAGAAAAGTTGAGGCTCCAGCTGCAGGTTTGAAGGTGTAGAATTAGGGACCTGCCTGTACTCTTAGATCTAACCTGTAGCTGGGATGAAAACTAGAGCCAGAGGAAGTCCTCACAGTCACTTACACTGGTCAACAGTGAGATCATAACTGACTTAAAAAGCTCCTAATCTGTAGTATCTTGGTGTGCTGAACATGAATATAACCCTGAAAATTTTTTATTAGCTCTTGTTTTGAAGATATTTCATATAATTCATTTTATGTATTTCACTGTGTAAATTTATCCAGTAGGACTGCATCACATTGCATAATACCATCATGCACACATTATCCAGAGTTGATTGCATCATTTTCTGATGCAGTGCAATACCACTGCCAGGCGGCTGCTGAAGTAAGCTGACATCAACAGTGCATTATAGAGAGCCCTGTTGGAAAGGTTGAACACTGAAAATATTTCAGACCTTGTGTGAGACAGTTTAAGCTATTGTTCCATAGAACTGTTATTATTTTATACATTTAGGCACAATACAGAACAGTCATGCCTCGAAAGTGCTTTAATAACATGGACAATTTCTGCTCTATTTGTGGGAAAGTGACATTTGCCAACCAGAAGAAAAGGATCACTTCTCAAGTGAAGAATGCTTATCATCTTTACTTTGGATGCAAGGTTGGTGACCAAGACAAGCCTTGGGCCCTGCATGTATGCTGTGCTACATGTACAACACAGCTTTCACAGTGGTTAAGTGGCAAAAGACCATCAGTGGCGTTTGCAGTCCCCATGGTGTGGAGAGAGCCAAGCAACCACATAAAAGACTGTTACTTCTGCTTTGTTCCTCCTCTTTCCGGCAGAATAATGAAGCAAAAGAAGTGAAGAACAGTCTACCCAAACATTCCGTCTGCATTGAGATGACCGGTTCAACCACTTGCTGCAGGGTGATGCAAAACAAGCATGAATGCTTTTTACCTAAGGTCTATGATCTTTCTTGGGAATGTCAGGGCAGAAAACTACAAGGAACTAGTAGAAGACATGCTGATGCAGTATCAGAAACTTGGCTGTAATATGTCTCTAAAGATCCACTTCCTTCATTCGCATCTAGATTTCTTCCCTGAAAACTGTGGTATGGTTAGTGATGAACATGGTGAACGTTTTCATCAAGATATTGCAACAATGGAACAAAGATACCAGGGCAAATGGCCCACTACAATGCTGGCTGACACTGCTGGCCACTCCCCAGAGATGCTCCTGAACAGCTGTACAAGAGACAAGTGAAGAAATCTAAGAAGTGGTCTATGGCTTGATTTTTTACAGGTATTGACCGTAGGCCTGTTACTATTGGCATGCATTTCGTGATGTCAACATCCATTTATTGCAGATTACAAAAAACCTAGAGCCAAAATTAGAATTTGACTGTCATATTCATGTTAAGCACATACAAATTGATAGGAAATGACTAATTTTAGTTCAGTGATAAGACTTTTGTAAAAATTTGTTGACCAGTGTAACCCAATGTAATGGTGCCCTCTATGCTTTTTTGGATCCTGGGATTGTTACAGTAGAGGCTGTGGAATGCCCTGGAATTTGAAGGAGATTCCCAGGAATCTGTTTACTCGTTGGTACCTGTCTAATTTATGTTGTCGGGTGATTGTTTTAAAATGTGTACTCAAACTTTTTTCTACTTCTTCTGTTAAGAGGTGGAGCTTAGGGCCTCCCTGGTGGCGCAGCAGTTAAGCACTGCGCTGTGGAGCTGTTGGCAGCAGCAACGGGAGTTTGACGCCCAGCCATGGAGATTCCCACATGGCGCGGCCGACCTCTCCTGCCTTGCCCGCTGCTCCCCTCAGCAGTGTATTTCCGTCGATCTGCCTGTTCTGTTCCCCACTCTGTCTCTGGTGAACCCTCTCACCGCCCCAAGTCTCTGGCCTGTACCGCAGTTTGTATGAATAAATAAATAAATCTTTAAAAAAAAAAGGTGGAGCTTAAAACTTCTTCCCCTTGGATATGGCTGCTCTAAAAACTGACTTTAAAGAATAAAATATGAAGGGAGCGGCTCTGCATGAAGTTTGAGTTTCATTTGACTTTCTTGAAACTGTGGTCCTTGGGACCTATCCTCTATGCTTTGAAGGCCAAGTCACATGGAAAGACCACATGTAGTTGTTTGATTAGCAGTCCCCACTGAGGTTCCAGTTGATAGCTCTCATCAACAATGGACGTATGAGTAAAGGAAGTCTGAGATGACTCCAGATTCAGTCACTGTACCATTTCAGAGCCTAGTAACCTGATGTCAATTAACACCCCCCCCCCCACAAACCATGAGAGGATGATGATAATGGTAAATAATTGCTTCACACCACTAACCTTGGGGGATTTTGTTAGACAGCAGTAGATAAACTAGATTTTGGTATCTATAACTGTAATGCTATTGTAACAGAATCCAAAATATGTCAATGGACAGATGTAGAAGGGCTTTGAATAGGGTTGATGAGGTTTAAAGTAAAGTGAGGAAAAGGATATTGGAAACTGAAGTAAAGTAGATACTTGTTATGTAGTGGCAAAAATTTTAACATTAATGTTGCTTGTTGTAATCTGACAAACTGGGTGATTTAGCCAAAGAGATTTCCTGACAGAATGCTGGAGATTCCTTTAGGCTTCCCTAGTTACCACTGAAAATATGAGAGAGGAGAGAGTTGAACTGAAAAAATACCGTTAAGTATAATAATATTGAACCAAGACTTGCTGGGTACAAAAATAAAGGTTTTTTTTCCCCCCTCACTCCCAGCCTCTCCAGATGGCAAACAATTTTTCTTGCCTATTTCAACCATAAAGCAATAATAATCAGTCTTTCCTAATTACATTTGATGATAGCTGGTTTTCCTTAGATGCCCTTTACTACTATACTGAGAATTTTAATATGAAAATTGTATTTTGTAGAATGCACTTTCTGCATCTATGAGATAATTATATTTTTTTTCATTTTTGAATCTTTTTTAATTCACTAACAGAGAATTTACATTGACTTATTTCCAGGTGTTGAATCAATCTTTCATTCTTGAGATAAACCCATCTTGATCATGTTGTATTATTCTTTCATATGCATTGTTGAAATCAGTGATATAAAATTGTGTTAGGTTTTTGTGTCTATGTTAGTCAGGGCTATTATTCTATGGCTTCCTTCCCCTTGATTGTTATTCCTGGTTATTTTACCAGGGTAATCTTGGTGTCATAGAATATGTTGGTAACTGATCCCTGCTCCCCTCTTATCTAAAAGGGTTTGTGTATGATTTGTATTACTTTTCATTAACTGTTCAGGAGAGTTTACCAGTGAAGTCATCTGAACATGTAGTTTTCTGTGTGAGGAAATTTTTAATAACAAATTTAATAGTTGGGGGCCTCCCTAGTGGCACAGAGGGTTAAATCGCAGCACTAGGAAGCTATCCAGGGACACTGCAGCATGAGTTCGATCCCTGGCCAGGGAGCTTCCCACATGGCACAGCAGACCTCTCCTGTATCGCCTGCTGCTGCACTCAGCAATATACTCCAGTAGATCTGCCTGTTCTGCTCCCCACTGTCTCTGGTGAATCCTCTCACTACCCCAGACCCCTGGCCTACACCCCAGTTCTTGTATGCATAAATAAATCTTTTAAAAAATTTAATAGTTGTAAAACTATTTAGGTGATTTGATTCTTGAGTGAATTTTGATAGTTGTTCTTTAAGATGTCTTTGTTAAATTGTCTAACTTGATGGCATAAAATTTATAATATTTCCTTATTATCTTGAACTGTCTGTAGGTCCTGTAGTAATGCTCCCTACCCCTTTCATTTCCTTTATTAGTAATTCACTTCACCCTTCTTTCCTGTCAGTATGGTTAGAGAGTCATCTATTTCATTGATTTTTTAAAACTGATTTATTTGAGCTTCTCTAGTTTTTCTATTTTATATTTCCTTGACTGTATTTCTAATCTATAGGAAAAATATATAGATATATATGTATCTATATGTATATAGATACATATAATTCTTCTTACATTGTGTTTAACCTGTTTCTATCTTCTTGTTTCTAGATTAGTTTTTAAATATAAGTATTTATTTTTAAGATTTATTTATTTATGCATACAAACTGGGGTGTAGGCCAGAGGTGTGGGGTGGTGAGAGGATTCAGTATTTAATACACTAAAATTCTTTCTATACTACATATAAGAAGTTTTAATATGCTATGATTTTATTTCCATTTAATACAGTTTTACTAATGTCACTCATGATTTCATCTTTGAATTGTTTAAAAAATGTTTTGTTTTATTTCCAAATATTTGGGAATTTACAACTCTATTTCTGTTGTTATCTAGTTTAATTCTCTGATGGTCAGGAAACATACTTTTAAATTTATGGAAGCTTATTTTATTGTTCACAATGTGGTCTATTTTAATGACTGGCTCAAGTGCATTTGAAAAGAATGTGAATTCTGCTGTTATTAGGTGGTTTGCTCTTTTAAATTTAAATTGGTTTAAGTTGGTTTGAATATTTTTCAAGTTTTCTTATACTTACTGATACTCTGTGTAATTATTCTATCACATCCTGTAGAAAGCATGTGGAAATCCCCATTTATAATTTCTGATCTTTACTTTTCTTTCCTTTTTTTTTTTTTATCTTCCAATATATTGAAGCTCTGTTATTAGGTGCAAGCATGTTTAGGAATTTTTTGTTCCTCTGATGAATGACTTATTTACCATGAATGAAAGTTTCTCTTTGTCCCTAGAAATAATCTTAGTTCTGAAATCTGCTTTGTTGGTATAGCAACTTCAAGTTTCTTTTGATTAGTGTTAGAAAGATATTTCTTTCCCAATTATTTCCCTTCTTACCCTTTTGTGTTTTGATATTTACACTTTATTTCTTGTAGACAGTGTATAGTTGAGTCTTGCAGTTTTAAAAACCTAATCTAAAAATCTATGCCAATTTACTAGCGTGTTTATATTAATTTTTTTGTTAACATTTCTAGGTTAAATTGATTAGTTTACTCTTTGTTTTCTGTGTATACCATTTTTTTTTAAAATCACCTTTTCTTCTTTTTATGGCTTCTTTTCAACTGAATATTTTTTCCTGATTTTATTTTATCTGCACTATTGGTTTACTGGATAAATCTTTGTTTTATTTACTTACCCTATAATCATTTCTCTGGTTTAAAATAATTATTTTTAATATGTCACAGTTTACTTTCAAATATTATCCAATTTCACATTTATTTCACCTTCTCTGTTGTGTTTGTGTGGAACTTTTTTGTTGTAAATTGACTTATGTGTACATTGTCAAACTCATGTACAGTGTAATTTTAGTTTAAAGAACAAATTATTTTTTAAAGAAGAGTTCTTTTTTTAATGACTCATATTTCCCTCTTAATTTTCTCTACGTATTTGTAGATAGGATGTTATACATTTCTTTGTGAAATCCAAGTTTTCATCTCTTACCAACTGTTTTCCTTTTACTGAGGAAGGTCCATTAAAATTTCCTTTTTCTTTAAAGATTTATTTATGCATACAAGCTGGGGTACAGGCCAGAGGTGTGGGGTGGCAAGAGGGTTCACCAGAGACAGAGTGGGGAGCAGAACAGGCAGATTGAGGGAAATGCACTGCTGAGGGGAGCAACGGACGAGGCAGGAGAGGTTTGCCCCCTCCATGTGGGAATCTCCCGGCTGGGTGTCGAACCCATATCGCCGCTGATGCCAACAGCTCCAGAGTACACCACTTAACCGCTGTGCCACCAGGGAGGCCCAATTAAAATTTTCTTAATTTAAATCTGTTGGAAATTAATGATCTCAATTTCCTTTTTCTTAATAAAGTAATAATTTTTTCCCCCTTAATTTATGTAGATATTTTAATGGGTATAGAATTGTTGTTTGAATTCTTTTTTAGTGCTTTAAAAATTTGCTTTATTTTCTTCTAGCATTATAGGTTCTGGCAACATGCTAAATATTTTTCATAGTTTTACTTTCAATGTATTTGCCTTTGTGTTTGAAGTTTCTCATAAATAGCTTATAGTTATGTATTGCTTTTTTATCTTTTGAACGTTTTGTCAATTTACATTTGTTGTAATTATCAATATATATTTAATTCTACCATCTTAGTATTTTTTTTTAAAGGTTTATTTTTTATTTTTACATGCAAGCTGGGGTACAGGCCAGAGGCGTGGGACGGCGAGAGGGTTCACCAGAGCCAGAGCAGGGAGCAGAACAGGCAGATCAGAAATACACTGCTGAGGGGAGCAGCGGGCGAGGCAGGAGAGGTCTGCCTCGCCATGTGGGATTCTCCCCGGCCGGGCGTCGAACTCGCGTCACCACTGCCGACAGCTCCACAGCGCAGCGCTTAACCGCTGCGCCACCGGGAAGGCCCCCCATCTTAGTATTTAATTTTTATTTTCCATTATTTTCTTTATTTCTCTTTTCCTCCTTTTCTGTTTTCTTATATTGGGAGTGAATAAAACAATTTTCAGCATTTATGTTACTTCTTTCAATGTGTTTTTAGTTATGCTTCCGTGATTTATTTAAATTGTCAGTTTATATATTATAATATCTAAACAGTTTACTTATTGTAATATGAATCTTTAAGTTAAAATTTTCTACATTGAAACATAAAAACTGTCCTTTGTTTCCTGGATTTATTGTTTTTGAGGACAATTCAGTCATAATTTATGTTTTTTCCCTGTAAGTAAGACTTCTTTTTTTCTTCATATTTGAATTTTAGCGATCTGATTGCAATGTTTCTGTATATCTTTTCCTTTCTTTAGGTTCTCTGCGATTCTTAGTTCTGTGATTTAGTGTTTTTCATTAATTTCATAGATTCTTGGTCCTTATCTCTTCATATATTTTTTCTCATTCAAACTCTCTTCTTAAAGTAGAGATACTGTACATACCAACTGAATGAGATAAGGTTATCATTGTTTCCATTGTATATATGAGGGAACAGAATTGAGAGGGCCCTCAGAACTTATCCAAGATCACATGCCTGGTAGTCCATGGAGCCAGGGTTGTGGGTTGGGCAGTCTGTGCAAAGTCTGTGGTCACAACCATCAAATACCTAAGAGAAATATGTAGAGAAAATGAATCAATAATAAAAATAATGAAATAGATGAAACCTGTAGAATAAGTAAATTAAAAAGCAAATTATTTATAAAGACCAATAAGTGAGATAAACAAGTAGTTAACCTAGATAAAAGAGAAGTAGAAAAAACAAAGCACTTAAAAATGAGGCAGGGGATAGAGCTACTAATGTAAATGAGAATGAAAGTGTGATTCTCATGATGAATGACACATATTCCCTGGCTGCCCCTGGGACTCAGAGAGCCATCCTGTGTGGTCTTTGGTCCCTGACCAGCCAGCCAGCCACTGACACCAGTCACTTGCATCAATATGTTTGGTCTGGTCTTTCAAGCTTGGGCACTAGATTAACTTGGACATTAGAGAAACCTGATGGACTGAAATAGGGTTTAAAGCAGAGCCAGACAGGCTGCTGGTTAAACATCCCAGATCTCCCTGAGACCAAGGCCTGGAAACCTGGCTGGTTGCCATGGATTTTGCAGCAAGAGGTGAGCCAGGTCAAGGCAAGAGTGAGCAAGTAGGTTCTCCAGGTCAAATGAACCAAGGCCAGGAATCTAGAAGGTCAGGCTGAGTCAGAGTCACCATGGAGCAAGAACACCAAAGGGAGTATGCTAGTCTGGCAGAAAGTGTGTCCTTTGAAGGCTGCAGCTAGTGAGAGGAGGAGAGGCTTTTCGGCCCTGCCAGGCTCAGATTGAGCAGCGGTGAAGCAAATAAGCCTGTGAGACATTCTTCCACTGAGGATACACGGTTAATTTCTCCCTGTGAATATCTATCCAAGGATAAAATTATTCCTGATGACTTGATAACTTTATCTAGACTGAGTGGTTTTATCTTTCCATTCAAAATCTAATAGTGACTTTATAAAATGGAGAAACTAAGCATTATAGACACGAGTCTCTTCAGCACCACACACAGGATGCATGAAGTTTTAATGTCAACTTAATTTTATCCACAATGTTTTCCAGATATAATATTGTTTACTTTAATATGATTTCTCCCACCTTCACCCTGTCTGACCTTTCCCACTGGTTCCAATGTATTATAGTAGTTAATTTTTGGAGCAAATTTATGCTAAATTGAATTGGTCCCTGTGTGTCCTCCTAATCCAAATGATACAGATCCTAATCTTCCTCCAAACAATTCTTGTGGCCAGTGGGTAGAGAAAAGACATAGAGTGTAAATGAAGTATGTATATCAGACCAGAAGCATCTGCTATCCTAAAAACTGTTGTTTTATAATAAGGGTTTTAAAAGTAATTTGAAAGACTACCTCAAAGCTGGTACCGCTCTCTTCAGGGTGATGATTTCAAGTAACATGAATTAAGAGAGGAAGCCATGATCAGTCCAGGGATCCAGTCCAGATAGTAGGGTTTGTTATCTGTTCTGAAGATCACAACAGGACAGTTATGGACTAGGTGGAACACTTTGGCTGTTCTACAAATCAGTGGTGGCCTAGAATGTTCCATCTTAAGAGATATACAGAATGAAATCTGAATTTGGATATAGAAAAAGCATCTTATAAATTAAGCCTCTACAAAAGTGGCTTTTCCACGTAGAGAACATTAGGATTGAAAGGCAATCTTGAGGTCATCAGTTCTAATCTTATTTTTCTAAAGGTGGAGAGTCATAAAGTAAACCACTGTTTTGAGGAACATCAATACCAATAACTTCAGACTGATGAAGAAACCAGATACATACATTGTGAGAATTGGATGAATCCACCAAGATTTCTTTCTTTAAAGATACAAAAAAGAAGTTAACAAGGTCACAATATAATAGTCATTATATCAATAGAACAATAGTCTCCAGTGGCAGAATGGGGTCTAGCGTTTGAGTTTGGCCCAAACAGGCATCCCTGTGTACTACGCTGCAGAGTCTGCCTGAGTGGAGGTCATGTCAACCTCCGGAACCTGAAATTGTTCCCTCCAAGCCCAGGAGTTACAGTTCTGGCCCCTAGCAGCCCTTCATGTAGGGTAATGTGGAGACCCCCTCAGTCTAGACAGGCATGCATCCTCAGTCTTGGGCTGGCACAGCGTACAGCATGCCTGTAGACAGTGACACGGGGCAGCCCTCCTTACAGGCTCTTCACCAGATCTGATGGCTTCCTGCCTTCACTTAGAGAATCTGGTCAAGATTCCAGCATTTCTGATGCCAAGTCGAATACTTTCTCCACTATAGCACAAAGGAGTAGTCAATATACTAGAATTCTGTTGCAGTGAATACTGTTTAAATGAAGTAAATTGGGGATGATAAATCTATTGACTCCATTGAGACCACAATATCACTTTTGTTCTTGGGTTCCCAGACAGGAATAAACATACTTTCCCCTAATGTAAAGGCATGTAAAAACATTTTTATAGTTCTAAAATGAGCCTCTTTTGAACTAACATGCAATAGTACATACTCAGTGGTTGCTTGTGAAATTTAGCTGAAATAAATCATGAGGCATTTTTAGAATATACACAGACACTGGTTCCAATGTGTTCAAACTGTTGTTTTGTTTTGTTTTGTTTTGTTCAATTCTGGATTTCAGCAAAATTCAAATCTATTTTTAAATCAGTTTTCTAGTAGTTTTTCAGATAATTCTTCAGAATATCCTAGTTAGGTAACAAAAAAGTTAAAGTGAAATTGCTTTCAGTTGAACCTACAACTTAAACCTCTTTCTAAACAATATTGCCTGTTTCTAAACAATATTTTTATTATTTCTGTTAATGTCTATAGCAAAGAAGAATCCTTTAGTTATACATTTTTAGAGTTTTTAAATAAAACAGCCCTTTTTATTTTTTAAAAGTACTTCCATTTCAAAAGAATTAATATTTCAATTTTAACACAGCTACATTTTAAATCATTTGGTTCTTTGTTCCATAAAAAGTAACAGTCATTTATAAAAATGTAGAAGACTATTGATTCTAATTAATACTTAATAGTTAGGGTTCTGACAAATATTTGGAATATGAAATTTTAAAAGAATTATGCTTATTGAAATAACTTTAGCTGAATTTCTGCTAATCCAGTTTCTAAAAACCCAAGTAAATATACTAACATAAAAATCTTAAAAACTGAAAGCTTATCTCATAGTCATGTTATGGAGTAAGCCTATTTTTCATTCAAAATGCAATAATGTTTTATTACTACAACAAACAATTAGCTATCCCAGTTTATCCATTCATAATTGACAAGTAAGTCACTCTATTCAACATGTCTCAGTGAGAAAACATTCAACAAAATATCACTTAATAGATACAAAAGGGGCCTCCCTAGTGGCATAGGGGCTAAATCTCTGCTCTCACCACTATGGCCTGAGTTTGATTCCCATCTAGGGAGCTAACCCACATATGATGCAACAGACCTCTCCTGTCTTGCCCACTGCTCCCTTAGCAGTGTGTTTCAGTAAATCCACCTATTCTGCTCCCCACTGTGTCTCTGGTGAATCCTCTCACCCCCAATACCACTGGCCTACAGCCCAGTTCTACGCCAAAAAAAAAAAAAAAAAAAAAAAAAAAAAAAAAAAAAAAGGACATAAAAGCCAGTAGGAAGTATATTATAAACCTTAAATAAAGGTCAGATTTAAGTGTTTGAGATTGTCCAATCCTGCTTATATTTGTTTACTCTGTTAATTCAGTCTGCCTCCTCCCAAGGAATACACATAAATATGCACACAGATGCTTGTGAACAAACTTCCACAGTCATACTAAATATTATAGCCCAGGAAAAAGGAAAACAGTTTGAATTGTTTTTAGTTAATACATCATTTTCCTAAACTTATTTTTAAAATAACTACCCATGCCAACCTGTCACTAGATGTTAATGTAATTCATCTTACTTTCCATACCATAGATGCTACTGCAGACATTTGCACACCGTTATTTGCCAGTTTATTGGCTGCAGGATAATGAGTCCTTTACTTGTGATGCGGTTGTTGTGGACGTTGCTGCATTTATAGGCCATTTGAATCTTATTTCTGCAGCAGTCACTCCACCTATCCAGCTTACTTCATCTTAGTAATGACAATATTTAAGTTTTCTTTTTTCTTTATACTTCTGCAGTAAAATGAGACTTGATTTCATTTTAAAACAATTCTGACTTTAAAATCAAGCCATTGTAACCATTTAACCTTGTCACTTGAAGGCAGCTTTAAATAATGCCCTCTGGCTGACTTTAGATAAACTACAGGACTCTACTTGACAAAGCATCTTATTTGTTTTAGTAACTAACAATCTGCGTTACAGAATCATGGGAAATTAACAGCACTGTTAATTCATTAACATAACCTTGAACACAGACTAAAGAACATTCATAAATGCCAAATCTCAACATACTTTGTTTTCTTTCTCCTATCATTAAACTAGAATACATGCCTTGCAACCCCAAATATCACTATGTACAAATTCGCGTAATATTAAAAAGAAATAAACATAGGGCCTCCCTGTTGGCAGTGCTTAAGCACTGCACCATGGAGCAGTCAGCAGCAGCAACGCGAGTTCCATGCTGGGCCTGGGAGATTCCCGCATGGCGCTGTAGACCTCTCCTGCCTCACCCGCCGCTCCCCTCAGCAGTGTATTTCCGTTGATCTGCCTGTGCTGCTCTCCACTCTGTCTCTGGTGAACCCTCTTGCTGCCCCACGCCTCTGGCCTGTACCCCAGCTTGTATGCATAAATAAATAAATCTTTAAAAAAAAAAGAAACATAGAAAGAGGTTAGGTAGAAAGCATACATAGTAAGGTACTTCAGGAGGGTGTTAAAAAGGAAAAAATATATAGAAACTGTGTACCTGATGTACCTGACTGCATGATGAAAGTGAAAATCTAAGCTATGGATTTGGAATGTAAAACTGGGAAGGAGGCAAAATTATGTCTCTAATGTTCTGCCTCTTTTCTCTTCCTCCAACTCTTCCCCTAAAACATATACTCCTGGATAATTTTCACTGGACCAAATCAGTATGTAGTAGGTGATGGGTAGCAAAGACTCTTAGTTGTAGATATTTTTTTCTAGGTCTCTGGCCACTGCCCTTTATGGGCAACTTCCTAAATGTTAAAGTAGAACTAATGAGACTACATGTCTCCATTCCTTCCTTTTTGGTATTCCATCCTAGTCTTACCCTTTGTTTATTTGATTTAGTTTTATTGAATACATCCAATTTACAAATAACTAAAATATCTGTTTTCCTTTTTTGATTTTAATATTTAGTATTGGAAGGGAATGAAACTGAGTTACAATTTTATCATTCTTGCATCTGAATTTACAATGAAATATTGAAGCCAGTGCAGACTTCTTTGTAGATTAGAATTTAGGAGAGATAACGTGTAAAATTCACTCCAGTGATTTCATTGGAATGAGGAAAACAAGTGTCTTGTACATTTTCAGGATCCCCCCCTTAAAGAATTTTCATTTATACTTCAGCTATACTTAAGATTGTTCCCATCTTCCCAGAAAATTTCAGAGCTCAATATCAGGATGGACGCATTTCTCTTCTATTCCTGCAATGACTTCTCAGTCCAGAAAATATATTCATCTGTAAAATGGAACTAATGTGTGGTTCCACCTACAAGGTTATTTAGGAAATAATGAAGTTGCCCTCTAAAAATTCTATGACATGATAACATACAGAGGCCTTTAAAATTATATGATTAGTTGTAGTTTAAAAGTCTCATCTTTGACACATGGCCTTTCCACAACCTCCTTCTCTTGGCTGAGCCTCAACAATTTCTACAGGCAATGATTGTTGCAGACATCTGATTTGTACATTGTTGAACTAAAGTGAGGCCATATACGAGGCCATGTTTCTCTGGGCACTTGTTTATTTTGGGTTCAGTTGGTGTGTTACAGAAATATATTAGACCCTCAATCCCAGGAGGAAACCGAAACTGTGAGAAAGACCAAATCTGGCTGACCTTCTGCAAAAACAGCCAGCCGATCCTGCTGAGAGGCAGCGGCAGCAAAAACAGAGGCCAAGACTATTGAGTTTTCGTCTTGGAGGATGACAATTACTTAAAAAATGTTTAACTAGGACAGGACTAACTGAGCTACACACTCCTGTTTCATCTGCATTAGGCTGATAACAAATGGCAACGTGTAATCTATATGGGTAATAGTGTCAATGAAAGATCAAGATTATACATGATACTTGCTAAATTTGTTATGCCTCATTAGTGTTGTGGCTTATTACAGAGAGCTGCACGGTTCCCAGGCATTCCCTCATGGGCTGTCCTGATGGATAATGCAAATAAAGAAAGGAAAGGCACCAATGACACAGTGCTCACACTGCATTTGTCAGGGGCATAGTTAGCTGGATTAGGTATGCTCTGCATTTTCTATCACCATCACATATTGATCTAAATTTATAGTCATGCTCACTTAGCACTGCTGTATTTTCCACACTGGTGTTCTCTCAAAGTACAAATGCCACTCAGAGCAAACTTTCCAAAAGAATGTCTAGATTTTGCAATATGAAAATGCTATTTGTCTAAATTGTCAGCAGTTCTGTAGCTCTTTAATTAAAAGAGGGTAAGAAAATAAAAAAGCAAAGTAAAAAGAAATTTATACATCGGTTTTTCAAGTTATTTAAAAGAAAAAAAGCATTCTATATTAAAGGGAATTCAGTGATGGCAAATCATTGAAAAATCATATACTTTAGTTCTTTTTTCCCTTTAAAAGTAAAGAACACATTGATTAACCTCCTAATCCCGAAGAGACTATTTCAGTTTAGGATCTGGTTATCTTTCACTTCTTCCTCATCAGATTCTCAACTTGTGATATTGTTAATAGAAGGCCCATTTTCCATACCCACTTGAAATGTGTCACCTTGGTCTGGATTGTGTATGAAAGTGGTGCATTGTATTTTCTCTAAATGCCACCAAGAAGGTCCTCTGTTTCAGTTGATAATGTGGCACTGTTTATAATAAGATATGACAGAGAAAGAGATGGGGTGTCAACACCAACATCATGAAGAGGGACAAACACCTAGAAAACAAACACAAACCGGGGGGACTGAAGTAAAGATTATTCCCTGTAATGAAGTAATTGGTATCCATTTTAACTTGAATTGATTCTGCCTAATCCTTTAGTCATTCTACTCAAAAGCGATAAACATATTCCTTCTATTTAGCCAGGAAAACTTGATAATCCCTTTCTTTAATACTTATTAATTAATCATGGTTGTTTTTCATGGGACTGTGGCATGGAAGAAATATTCTAAATCTCTATTTTCTCTTTAAACATTTTTTTCAAAACCTATTAAATATTAGACTTAAATTCTGTAGTTTTAGCTAAAGCCATTATTAAAACAATGTATGTCTAGAAAGCAGTTGTTAAGTAATCCCTTGAGTTTCTAATTTTAAAAATTTATGTTTATTGGGGTAGCATTGGTTTAGAACACTGTATAGTTAGTTGTATAGGTTCACATCTCTACAGATATATGTCATCACACCATGACTACCTCCAAAACCTCAATAATTTCCCATCATAGGCCTTTGGGACCTCTCTGTTGCTTTGCTCCCACTCACTCCCCACCTTCCCCTTCTGGTAACCTCAATTCTGCATTCAGATTTCAAGGGTTTTTGTTTTTTGTTTCTTTGCTTTGTTTTTTATATTCTACACCTGAGTGAAATCATCTGGCATTTGACTTTCTACTCCTGACTTTTTTTGCTTAGCATAATCTTCTCCAGTTCTAGTCATGTTGTTGTAAATGGCAAAATGTCATCTTTTTTTTATTTTAAATAACTGAGTAATACTCCATTGTGTGTATATACCATCTTCCTAGTCAACTCATCTGCGCTTGAGTACTTACGTTGTTTCCATAGCTAGCTATTATTGTAAATGGGGTTTCAGTGAACATAGAAGCATATATCCCTTTGAGTTAGTATTGTTGCATTCTTTTGATAGATACCTAGAAGAGGGGTTCCTGGATCAAATGGTAGATCTTTTAAAAATATTTTTGAGTGACTCCATACTATTTTCCATAAGGCCTGGGCCAATCTACATTCCCACCAATGGTGAATGAGACTATCTCAAAGTCAGAGAAAGACTTTTTTTTCTCCACATCCTCACCAACACTACTTGTTTCTGCCCTTTTTACTATGGGCCATTCTAACAGGTGTGAGATGCTATCTCATTGCGGTTTTGACTTGTATTTTTTTGATATTAAATGATGATGAACATTATTTTCTAACTTTTTTTTTAATGTGGTAACATTCGTTTGTAACACTGTACATGTTTGATTCGGAGGGATGATGAACATTTTTTCATGTGCCTGGTGGCCATTTTTATGCATTCTGTGGAGAAGTGTCCATGTATGCCCTTCTGCCCATATTTTGATTGGGTTATTTATTCATTTATTTTTTGAGTTGTGTGAGTTTTTTATATATTTAGATACTAAGCCCTTGTTGGGTATATGATATATAAATATCTTCTCCAATTAGGTAGGAGTCTTTTTTTTTCTTTTTTTGAATAATAGTTTCTTTCACTTGGAAACTTTTAATTTGATGTAGTCCCATTTGTTTAGTTATTATCTTTTGTTTCCCTCGCTGGCATGTTTTACATACGTTTTAGTATCTATATTTTATGGTTTCAGGTCTCACATTCAAGTGTTTGATTAGTTTTGTATTATCTTTTGTGTTTGGTGTGAGATAGTGGTCTCCCGTGATTGTTTTGTGTGTGGCTCTCCAATTTTCCTAATACCATTCGTGAGTGGTTCTTTTGTCACAAATTAATTGTACATATCAGTGTAGGTTTACTTGTGGGCTTTCATTTATATTCCGTTAATCTGCCTGGTTTTTGTTCTAATAATATGCTGTTTTGATTAGTGTTGGTTTGTAGTGTAATTTGAAGTATGGGGGCTTAACACCTAAGTTCATTTTTGTCAGAATTGCTTTGGCTATTCAGGGTCTTTTATGATTCCATACAAATTTCAGTAATGTGTTATCTGTTTCCTCAAAGAAAGCAATGAGAATTTTGGTAGGGATTGCATAAATACACACACACACACACACACACACACACACACACACACACACACACAGCTTTGGATAAAATGACCATTTTAACAATGCTGATTCTTCCAACCCATGAGCATAATTTGTATTTCTTGTGTCTTATTTTATAATGTCTTAGAGATCTCATTGTACAGGTATGTTATTTCTTTTGATAATTCCTGTGTGCTTAGTTCTTTTTCATATGATTGTCAATGTTATTGTGTTACTGTTCTCTTTATTTCTTTCTCTTATAGTTTGTTGTTTGCATAGGACAGACCAATGTGTGTGATGTTTTCAGCCTTGCTTAAAATTAGTCAAATTTGACTAAAATTAACCTGTAGAGCTTAAAATACAGTCATGTCAGGGCTGACCACTAGTGTTAAATTGGTTGGAAATTGGTTGGAATGAGTATTTAGAATATTTTCCAGTCACTTCTAAGGTGTGACCACAGTTGACAGCCATTGCTATAAACCAAATGCCTAATAGGAGAGCAGATGCTTAAAGAGAATTTTATGCAAAAAAAAAAAAAAAAAGATGGCAAGGTCATCAGGTGAAGAAAACAAAATTTATTCTTACAAAAGAAACATGAAGATATTCAAATTAATATTAATTATTTTTTTGCACATGACTAGAAAAAACAAGATTTAGGAATTTTTTTAGGAAAACAAATGAACAATATTGTAGGGTAAATGGAAGTGATCAGGTTTTTCTGCCTTCCCGCCATTAGCATCAATGATCAACACCTGTGGTCTTATACGTGTGCTTGGTGACCTCGAGTATGGTGTGGGCGTGCATGAGTGGGCACATCTGAACTGGGAGATTGAGCCTTAAGGGTGACAGCAGAGAACAGAGGCTGCAGAGGATCATGAAGCAGAATTCAGTAGAGACCTGTGAATAGACCATGAGAGAATGCCAGGGAGCCCAGAAATAGTAAAGATTTGCTGGGGGGGCTAGGAGGCCTGCAGGTCTCCTGGTCCCCAGGCCTCCCTGCCTGTCTTGCTCCTGGTTACCTCACTACAAGTAGTGTAGAAAGATCATGAAAAGCCTGAAAAAGCCACTGAGAGATTCCTCCTTTACCTGTCTGCCCGGATCATAGAAAACCTGCTTTGTGCCTTGCTGGCGCTACATATAGCTCATCAGTAAATCTCCAAAGGGAGTAGTTTTCCATTACAGATGGAAACAAAAGCAAAATTTTTAAATATTGAGGTGGGAGGAACTTAAGAGGTCCTCTTGACTGAGTTACAGATTGTCAGAACTTGTTCCAGAACCTGAGAGTATGATCCATTAGAAGACATTAAGTTATAAGGGGCTTCAACTGAGATAATCATGGTAAAAAGCTAGAGAAAGAGCAGGGTCTAGAAACACAGGTGTTTTAAATATCAGGCAACAACAAATGCTGGAAAGGATGTGGAGAAAAAGGAACTCTTCTACACTGCTGGTGGGAATGTGAACTGGTCCAACCACTATGAAAAGCTGTATGGCGATTCCTCAAACTTCTCAACATGGAGCTTCCATAAGACCCAGCAATCCCACTTTTGGGAATTTACCCAAAAGACACAAAAACACTAATCTGAGAGGATACATGCACCCTTATGTTCACTGCGGCACTGTTCACAATAGCAAAGGTATGGAAGCAACCCAGATGTCCAAAAATAGATGATTGGATCAAGAAGATGTGGTACATATACACAATGGAATACTATTCAGCATGGAAAGAAGATAAACACATGCAATTTGCAGCGACATGGATGGAATTAGAGGGGATCATACTCAGTGAAATAAGCCAGAAA
>PVIJ01006926.1:0-23415 GCA_004024925.1 Scalopus aquaticus | reverse complement strand
GGATAGGAGAGAGACAGTCAGCGGGTGGTGGGGGGGGAAAAGGGCACAAAATGGAATAGAAAAGAACACAAGGGACCATGGAGATGGATCACGGGTGAATTGGTGGTGCGCTACCCAAGGGGAATACAAAATGTAAAAGACATAAATAACAATAAAAATATATATTTAAAAAAAAAATATCAGGATTCGGCAAGATGGTGGAAGAGTGAAGACACCAGGCTCAGCCCTTCGAATCTTTACAGCCAGATTATACAGAAATGGAGGCAGCACTCCCTGGAGGATGGCTGATCACTACTGCATATGTCAAGGAGGACAACCAGGCAGAGCCGGTAGGAAAAACTTTAATGGTGTTTGGAGCATTATCAGGGCTGCATCCCAAGAGAGGAAGGGAACTGTGAATCTGTGTCTCTGCTGCTGTTGACTGAAGGACTCATGCCCACACCAGGACCTGCAGAACTCAGGACTACCCTGGAGAGGCGGCAGGCAGCTTCAGTGTGCAGGGTCTACCTCCGGAAAACTATAGTTGCAGGGGGCAGAGACCTGCGGTAGAACCGGCAGTAATAGCCCAGCGCCTGCAAAGGCACATGCTGTATTGCCAGGGAGTTAGCACCCTTCTTCTCTAAATAGGGAATCCAGAGAACAGCAGACAGTCTTGGCGACTGCTGGCATGGTGCCTATGTCAGGGGGTGCTTTTCAGCTTGGGCTTGGGGTACCTGGACATAAATAACTGGAGCCTGAATTGGTGGAGTGGGCTGGATTGGCTCACCTGTGCCTCCTTACAGAGATGTTGTTTCTGTATATTTGGTAACCATGTTATGTGAAAAACCTGCCTCAATCCCACTGTAGCCCAAACCGAGATTGTAAACTGCCATTTTCTAGAATTCAAAGCACCTGGACCCTAGCAGCCAAGAAAACAAACCCTGGCCTTCCATGCTTATCCCAACCACAGCCCCTTCTGTGCACAATGGCGCCCCGGAGCTGAATCACAGTTGAGAAGTTGAAGCTTGTAGGAGATGTGTTAACTGGGGATTTACCCAGGGAAGAGGTTACCATAGGTGCCCTCCCATCTCCCCAACTTAGCGATGGTAGGGTAAATAAAAGAGTGGTCAGGATTTTCCGTCCTGCCGCTCTTAGATGTAATGATGGACACCTGCCGTGTTACACCTGTGCCTCGTGGTGGCGTGCGTGGGCGTGAGTGGGCGCACCTGGGTCTGGAGAGACTCTAATGGGTGGCATCAGGGAAGCGAGAGGAGCGCGGCAGGGGCAGAAGCAGAGGCAACAGCAGTAGAGGCCCCGAGACGACTCCAGAGAGCCCCGAAAGTGAAGATTTCCCAGGGGCTAGGAAGCCTGCCAGCCTCCCGGCCCCCCTTGCCTGCCCTGTACCTGGTTGCCTCACTGCAAGAAGATAATGAAAAGCCTGCAAAAGCCAGTGAGGGCTCCAGGACTTTCCTGCCCCCCTGCCTGAGTCACAGGGACTCTGCACTGTGCCCTCCTGGCACAACAGCCATCTTGGGAGGCATGAACTCTTGGTGCTCGCTGGACCCAGCTGCTGTGATGCCTGTCTGCTGCCCTGCCTGCACTGGAACTCCGGTGCAAAGACAGCAGATCACTGAAGCAATAGAAACCTATGGATCCCTGGTAAGCTGGCTAGGATTATATTCTGTAACCTGTAAATGGAATATGAGGCCATTTCACTCAGACAAGACAGGAAAGCTCTTTTTCGCATCTCCTAAATGACTATGATACAGGGCTCTTTCTGTACATCACACTGCTCCATAAACAGGAATTCAGGACCATCTACGTGCCACAGAAAGTCTAAGGATAACATTCAAATAGATAGAAGTTAACTTTCTGAATATGTCTACAGTTCACAAGGGTTAAGATGCTTAAGTTGAAATAACAAAGTGTTACATTGTTAGCAAGAACAGGGCTGACTTGTAGATTTTCTGTGTACTGGGGAATAAGTGCAGAAATTCTAATTCTAAGCTTAACTTAATAAGAATGTTTCTTCATTTTTACCAAAGCACTCTGGAGTAGAAAACACATGTTAATCTTCTGATTTATCCATTCTGTGGTAGCCTGGCCATTTGAACCAAAAGTCCATAACTAAATCATCATTTTTCTACAAGTAGGAAAGGTATGCTACAGAAATAAAAGGCCTCAGGAGATGAGTTATTGAGCATTAATCTTAAACATGATTGTTATGTCAAAAACACTAGAATTCTATTGATTTTTATAATTTAACATTAGCTGCTTTTAAAAATACTAGAATTTATAAAATCAAAACTTTTAAAATAATTAATTTGGGAGGTTTCTTGAGGGTCATGACTGATAGCTTTGATTGTCGAGTGAGTCAGTGATTGTGCTATATTGTGAAGGATAGTGCAATCACCTCCCTAGACAGTGGAGGTTAAGAGGGTAATTGAGATGAAGGGGTGTATTGGTGAAAACATGAGATGATGCTATAAGTGATCTTTGCAACAATATTTGTCATTACTCAGAATGGTTTTCTAACTTTCTTTTTGAGATTGTCTTTAGATTATGTAATGAACATCAAAATAAATGAATCCCATCATGATCTGTACAGCCACACTTTTATTTGGGAAGTGTTTGCTTTAGTTTTAAGGATCAAATCCTTTCTCAGTTTTGAGATTTGCTATTTCTGAGGACAATCAAGTGTATTCTGAACATCTGGTTTAACAAGACACCTGACTAGAAGCACCTGATACAGTTTCTCAAACTAAATACTTGAAAGAAGGATAAAGATAAAAATTCAAATTGGCAGCATGAATGATTACGTAGCAGGCAGGTCTGGGACTATTAGGAAAATAAAAACTCATTGAGAAAATAACATGACCTCCGCTATTCCTCATGGAAGTAAGTTTATGAAACATTATTTGATGAAGTAGGGAAATCTGAAAAAGAGTTGGACTACCAGTTTTTATATCTTCAACTGTTTGCTCTTAGCCCAAAAACAGTTTCCCTGGAATTGGTTTGGAAACTATTTGTTATCATTCTGTGATAAACATTTAGAAATTTATGGTACGGAGAAATTTTTATAGAAATAGGACGTTATGTTGGCATTCAAGCATAGGTCGCTTCCTTACTGTGGAAAGCATGTGGTTAGGTCACAAGGTACATGCTGGATATTGACTATACATAGTGGCACCATCTTACAGCACTGGTGTGTTAAGGGTAATTTACAGTTGTAACCTTTAAGTATAATGTTCTTCTTTAAAACAATACTCATTAATTCTAGTAACTTGCTATTTGTGCCATCATTTTAAATTTTAATCAAATCCATGTTTTAATTTACAGTTTAGCATGATCTGCTACCTTATTTATAGTTCTTACTTTTAACCCTGATTTGCAAATGGCAAACAAGTCTCAGTGGGAATTTCTGTTTATTTTATGAGAAGTGAAAACCAAATGATGATTATGACAATGATATCAAATACATGAAAACCCAAAGTTATTACTAGTTTTACTTGGAAGTACAAATTTTCATAGGTTGAGTTCAACTTTGTAGCCATAGTTAATGTCCAAATGCTAACCCATTGGTATCTTATTTGTACAGATGCAAGCTGTTGAAACAATGAAACCTTCATAAGGTAAGAAATACTTACATTTTAAAAGACCATAAAGAAATAAGTTCAAAAACCGAAGAATTTTTCCAAAGAAGAGTATTGATTTAAAAACCAAAACATACCACTTTTTTGTAACATGTCTCAGGTTTCTTGTAAAGTAGCACTTTTAGTTATTAAAAGTAAAAAAATCAAAGATAAATGTCAAGACAGCAGTGAGTCAGCATTAAATATATTGTTTAAAATTGTGGGGGTAGATCTGCAGCTACAAGAGAGATTGTGATGTGAACGCCAACCCATCGAACAAATAATGTTAACAGATTATTTTTTTTATTGCAACTGGATGAACGCACATGTACTTCTAATATGACAATGATTTTAGTATATGTCTAACTTGAATATGATGGTAATATGAAGGAAGAATTATGTCAACTTTAATAAGGACAAACAATCTTTGAAATACCTACTTCTATGAAGGATTGCATTATCAACAAAGGTTGTTTGCCATTCAAGTTCAGAGTAGAAAGTTCAGAGTAGAAATATGTTCTGTGACACAGCTGGGGTAATTAACCAGATGAAGGAGCTAGTACCAGAAAGTGAATCAACATGCTTCGTCCATTATTGAGAAAGTCTTGCTACAAGAAAAAAAATGTCACCTGAACTAAACAGTTTCGTGACAGCAAAAATTACAAATTGCATAGGAGGTAATGTGATTGTATTTGATATTATCACTAGCATAATATTAAAACAGATAATAAGCAACTGCTACTGCATTTTGAGGTAAGATTTTCATCCATGGTAGAGCTGTATCAAAGATGCTTGAAGTGTGGAATGAATTAATAATATTGCTGCAAGATAAATTCATTTAGTCCCAATTTTAAAGGTGTAGTTCAGTCAGACTTTCTTAATTTTCTCAGACCTCTAGACTTTTAATGTCCTTGATACATCTATGCAATGAAGTGATATAACAAAGTGGAACTGTGGTCACAAAGCCATATAATGAGATTAATACAAGAAAATATGCATGATGGATGAGCAGGGAAGAATTTGGAGACTAGACATTCAGTTTTGAGAACTTCTTATAGTTGTGTAATTCTGAAGTTATTAAAGAGAGTTTGCAAGAGTTTAAACTTAAAATTCTACTATAGTATCAGCAGAACTGAAGTGTATTATAGGAAATGTAACCTTTGCATTTCAGTTTTCCTAATGAATAGTAGCTATACCTCAAAAGAATATTGTTTGCGCAAAGTATGGATTCAGAAATAGTGTCTCTTAATCTCAGGACTCAGTTTAAAAAATGGGTGTTATTCTAGGGGGTAGTCTTACTTCCTTTTGCATTGGACACATCAGCAACAGATTCTTAAAGGTTAAAAATAGACACTTACTCCTTAAAAGTCTGGAAATAGATTGTTTTACACCAGACATTTGCAACTGTACAGCCAGTAACTTCTTGACATCATGTCATTAGAGACCAAATTTTTATTTTATCTTTTCTTCTGTGAAGCATATCCAAGTGTGGAGTCCCTTTTGAAGTGAATTTTTCAAATGACTTCACTAAAATAATCTCCAGAGCTAAGAAATGCAGTAAATACAAGAGTAAAATGTATCAACTCTTTGTCCTTGGTCAGTTTCTTAACAAGAACACTACCCCTGGGCAAATACCTGACTGAAAAATAGGGTAAGCACTTTGTCCAAAAGGTTAACAGGAAAATTGAGCTTTCAGTTCACTTAAGATCATAAAATGTTATAAAATAGTCTCTGTATGCCAGACAGTGTGCTAGGAACTGCAGAATTAAAAGCATGAGTGTCAGCCACAACTTGAATGCAGTTTAGAATTTTGGGAAAAGGGTAATCTGCACAAATATTTTGAATATTAAGCATATTAAGTGTATTGATAACATAGAGGAAATAATGACTAATTTGCAAATTTTTGATGAAAACTAAACCGGTTAAAAAGCATATATTTTTGTAGTTAACTCTAGTTCTGGCCACTTACTGTAGGTAAAGGATAAGAAAATGAACTAATCTGAACCTAGGTTTCATTTGCAAATGGGATAATATGTAGCTCAGAGTGTAACTACAAGGATAAAATTAAAGTATTAACAGTGTCTAGCATTTTTCTTAACATATATGCTCAATAATTTTGATCTCCTCCCCCCTTTATAGTTACAAAACTCTTTCATAACAAAAGTATTGGTGGTTGCATCAATATGCAGTAAGGACGACGAGCAGTCAGTCATTCAGTGTTTCCTGAGTGCTTGTTATGTTCAAGTCACTACTCTCAAGGAAAATACATTTTGGGGTGAAAGGAAGGGAAGGAGATAAAGAGTGAAAAATGAAGATGCATATTAAAATAGATGCAGTGAAGGAAATAAATTTTCAACTGTGATAGAAAATAATGATGGGGGAGGGGAGACTAATAGAGATGGATTTGTGGAGGGGGAGGCCATCCTGAGTAGATGATACAATCAGAGTCCTGGTGAAAGGAAGTTATGTAAACTTGCAGGGCATTTGTATAATGTGCAGAGAGATACTACATTTATGAAGTTGCTGAAGTGGAGATGGGCTTTTCCAAATAAAGAAGACCAGTGTCTTAGCATGGAGACTGGTGTTTGCTTGAGAAAGAATAAAATGGGGTTGAAAAGAAGACAGTAGCCCAGCTTACACAGAAGTTTGTAGGCTTTGGTGGGAGGATGTTATATAAGGAAATTAAATGATACACATTTCATGTACTGTAAATCACTATGAGGTGTGTCAGAATGTATTTGGGAAGATAATAATAGAGGAACCTATTTATTAAGACATAATACTGGGACTAAGGATAGTAATATTGGTGATGGCATGCAATTGTAAGGATTTGCAAATCTTTTATATGTAAAATCAATAGCACTCTGAAAAACTAAATATGGAGAATAAAGGAAAGGAAAATACAGTTTGTAATATTTGGTGGACAGAAGCTAAGTTAGAGTCAACTAAACTGAGAATCCTAGGGGGTAAGTGGAACCAACTATGTAGACCAGACCATACTTTCAAAATGTTTCTATAGGAGATCAGAAAAAAGTAAGAAATGTCTGCATTTTAAAGAATGAGAGCTTTTATCTGCCCACTTGTTTCATTTCTCTATATTCCACATATAAGTGACATCATTCGATATTCATCTTACTCCTTGTAACTCATTTTGATTAACATCATTCCCTCCAGTTCCATCCATGTTGTTGCAAATGGCAAGAGTTTATCTTTGTAATAGCTGAGTTGTATTTCATTGTGTTCATATACCACATCTTCCTGATCCATTCATCTGATTTTGAATGCTGAGGTTGTTTCCATAGTTTGGCTATTGTAAATAGTGCTCACAGGTGTGGTAGTGTCTCATTGTGGTTTTGATTTGTACTTCTCTTAGGATAAGTGATGATGAGAATTTTTAACGTGCCTGTTGGCCATCTGTCTGTCTTTTTGAGGATGTATCTATTTAACTCTTGGGCCTATCTTTTGACTGGGTTGCTCGGTTTCTTTTTGATTTGTAGAGTTCTTTGTAGATCTTGGATAGAAGCCCTTGTCTGATGTATGGTGTGAAAATACTTTCTCTCATACATGAGAGCTTTTATTTGTTTTAGTGGCCATTTCTTTGGCTTTGCAGAAGATTTTTATTTTGATGTAGTCCCAACTGTTTTTATTCTCTTTGTTTTCCTTGCTGTTGGAGATGAAACCACAAAGACTTCTGTAAAGCCTATCTTATGAAGTGTTTTGTCTATGTTTTCTTCTATGTATTTTATGGTTTCAGATCTTACATACAAGTCTTTCAAAAGTCAAACTAATAACAAACTCTAGAAATCTGTCTGTGAAACTGAGGCTTCTAGACTGATGGGGAAGATGAGAACAAAGTGGGGAGGGAACATAAAGAACTATGGTGGAGAACTATGGATGCTTTGGTGTTGAGTATGGTGTGGTAACAGCTCCTGAAGGGAGAGATCCTATACTTTTAAAACATAAAGAAATTATAAACCAAAGTTACCGCAATTAAAAACGATGGGCAAATGAATAAACAAATTGTAGTATGTATACTATTATACTATTCATCAGTAAGAGCTATTGATGGTCACAAGGACATGAATGAATTTCAGAACAATTATAGCAAGCAAAAGAAGACACACACAAATGCGCACACACACACAAAGAGTACATACTGTGTGATTCTATTTATAAAAATTCTACTAAATGTAAACTATAGTGATAGAAGCAGATGAATGGTTGCCTCGGAATAGGGACAGAGGATGTAAGGACTAGGCGGGAGAGAGGATAGCAGGCACATGAAGAACTTCTGTGGATCATGGATATGTTCATGATATACTATTATATGCTTAAATGTGGGCCATTTGTTTTATGTCAACTATTAACCCAATAAAACTATCTTTTAATAATTGAAAAAAAAAGGATGAGAGGTAGTGGTGGATTTTTAAAAGGTGTATGAGCCAGTAAGATGGAGAGATCAATGATACTGAAAAGATTGAAGAGACCATCAAAGTTCTTAGGAAGGCAAAAGAGACTGAGATCCAGTGCAAAGATCATGTAATTAGGTAAAGAATGAATCTTTGTGAAAATGCAGGTTGATTTTTAGATTTGATGATGAAATATTAAGGAGGTGTTCTTTCTGGTTCTGTCTAATTTCTTAATGTGCAGGAGGACTATAGTGAGATGCTATCAGTTAGAAATGGGGAGGGAGGGACTTTGGAAGGAAAAGGCATTTTTTAAGTCAGAGGGGTTTATATGAAATGGTACCTTGTTAGACAGGAGTATGAAAGTAGGGAAATAAATGAAATTTATATGTTAGTTTGCCACTTGAGGTTTGTGATATAAATTTAAAGTGGAATCAATATTCCAGGTTGTATAGAAGTCTTTTTAATTTTGTTTTCCCATTTTTTAATGTTTTTTTTTCTTTATTGAGCTGACGTTGGTTCTGTACATGATCTAGAGGTAGAGCATCACACTCTTCAAATGTATAGAATTCTTTAGCAACAGCCAGTTAATTAGGTGAAGACAAAAATGAGATGGCTGGAGGGTTCACCTGAGATAGAAGGTGAGGCTGTGCCAGATGATTGTAAGTAAGATATTTTACAGGAAGTGACTATGATGATGGGCTATGGTCCCTGAAATGTAAGCTAAATAGAAAAGTAAATAAACACAGAGAGAAGGAATTTCTACTCTAACCATATGATGTAAAATATTTGGGATTTAATTTCCCTCCCTTAGAAACTTGAAAACATGAAAGAATCTGAAATTTTTTCAGACATTGAAGAATAGGCAATGCAGAACTGTGATAAGTTAAAAAAGGAAGCATACTAAGGAGTCCAACAATCATTTCAGTTTCCTCATGAAGGAAGTTTCCAAGCTACGGACATGGAAGCAATTACCCAAGCCTGGTAGTCTCAGTGATTTGGAAAAACCATGGGGCCTGAAGTGACTGAGTGTTGAGGAAGATGAAAGAGGGGAATGGTTTATGAAAAGATAAATTCCAGAATGCCAGATATGCTTTTCTCTGATTCTTTGTCTTAATGATGAACTGTATGTATATGAAAGGAGGAACTTAACAAAATTAGAAAATGAGCTACCATTAATAAATAGACTAAAAATACTCCGGGTTGAGACAGGAATGGAATAGTTGATGTTTCACAACCCAGTGTGGACATGCCCTGTGTTACTGAATGTAATCCATTGTAATATAATATCTAGCACCCAGTAATGTAAAATTCACAGTAAAAATAATTAGATGTGCAAAGAAGCAAAAATACATATAAGGGGAAAAGTCTCCATCATTAGAAACAGACCCAGATAAAGTTATAGACAAGAATATTAACACAATATATAAATGTGCTCCATATGTCCAAGAATGTAGAAGAAAGTATGTGTAAAGGAAAAAAAAAACGGTAACTATAATTAAGAATAAAATGGAACTTGTTCAAATTAAAAAAGCAGTACCTGTAATTACAAAATTGTGTTGTGGGATGATTAACAAAGCAGACAAAAAAAAGAAAACATCTGTGAACTTGAAGATATAGCATTTAAAAACTATTCAAAATGAAACACACAGAGAAAAGAAGCCTAAATGAATAATCGGTAGCCTGAGGTACAATTTCATACAGACTCAAGGAAGTTTTTATACACACACATGTATATATACAATAGATACATGCGCGCGCGCACACACACACACACACACACACACACACACACACACACACACACAGTTAGAATCCCAGATAGAGATATTGTGATAGAGGGGGAAAAAAAAGACTTGAGTAAATACAGAAAAATTCCAAATTTGATGGTGATTATAAATAACAGACCCAAAGAGTTCATTAAACCACAGATAGAATAACCATTATCACTCACTCACACAAGTGAGTGCAAAGAAGTGTGTGGTGGGGTGAGAGGATTTATCAAATTGCTTAAAAACAAAAATAAAGAATAAGAATCTTATAAGAAGTTGGAGAGGAAAAAATAAGCATATGGAGAGGTACAAACTTATTATTAAAAAAAATCCTACAACATCTACAAAAAGGCTGCTGAAACTTTATAAGTTAGTTTAGAAAGATTTTAGGATAAAATAGCTATCTAAAATTAATTGTAATTCTAAAACTAACCAGAATTTGAAATTTAAAAAATTCTCTTATAACATCAAAAGTTTTCTATGCTCCAAGATGTTTGACAAAGTACACATTGCTTGTGCACTAAAAACTGTAAAATATTGTTGAAAGATATGAAGAAATATCTAAATAAATATACCATTAGAATAAATACACCAGTAGAAATATACCATTTCTACTGATTAAAATACCCTAGATTGTAAAATGTAAACCTCACAAATTTATATTCAATATAATCACAATCAGAATCTATATATGTATATGTAGTACAAATTTTTAGAAATGGAAAGTAACTAGAAAACAACTTTGAAGAGAAAATAAATTTGGATTGACCCTGTACTTGATTTTAGGATTTAAATAGCATTTCTCCAAAGGAATAATACCAATGGCCAATAATCATATGCAAGATAACCAACATCATTAGTCATTAGGGAAATGAAAATAACTACAGGATACCACTGTCTACCTACTAGAAGGACTGTCAAAAAGAAAACAGATGATATTAAGGGATAAGAAAAAGAATGGTAACCCTTCTACATTGCTGACGGAAATGTAAAATGGTGTAGCACTTTGGAAAACAATCCATCAGTGCTTTAACAGGGTTAAACATAGCTTTACCATATGTTTCATCAATTCTATTTCTAGGTATATACTCAAGAAAATGGAAAACATATCTGCACCAAAATTTATACATAAATTTTCATAGCAGCATTATTCACTGTAGTTAAAAAGTAGAGATAACCCAAGCAATGATTGGATAAACAGTGTATTATAGCCATACAATAGAAATTTTTTGACCATAAAAAGGCATGAAGTACTGGTAAACCCTACAACATTGATGAACCTTGAAAACTTTAAATGAAAGAAACCAACCACACAATTCCCACTGTTGTATAAGTCCATTTGTATGACATGTCTAAAATTGGCAAATTAATAGAGACATGCACTAAATTAGAGTTTTCCAGAAACCTTGGGGGAGGGGTGACAGTAGGAAAGAACAGTGACTGCTAATGGGATTTGGGATTTCTTTTTGGGATGATGAAAATGTTCCAGAGTTAGTATTAGTGAATGCACAACTTTGTGTATATATTAAAATGAACTTATATATTCTTTAAAGGGATCGATTTTATGGTATATAAATTATATATCAATTTTAAAGTTACTTGTTAAAATTAAAAATTCTGGAAGAAAACAGGAAATATCTTAGTGAACTTGACTTTGGAAAATATTTCTTAAATTCAGTTTTTTTAAAGCACCAACTATAAAGAATATTGACAAGGTTATTATCTATATTTTTATTTATCTCTACTGTGTAAGGGTTGAGGGCATCAACATCATACAGCGCACCAGTGATCTCTTTATTCCAAAAATATATGAAAAGCAGTTGGATATGTTTTAGTACCTAGTTCTGATTTGAAATACCAAACTAGGCATAGAAAATAATATTTTATTTGATAAAGTTTATATACCAAATATCTTAATGATCTTTGTGGGCAATTCAGCCTTGCGCTATTTAAAATAGTAATTAGTGAGATTGCTTGTGTTATCACTAGTGTTTAATATAGTCCGAGAGGGCTAGCAAATAGTATCAGACATAAAAATGTATTAAAAGTAATAATAAAAGTGGACAGACATCCTGTTTTTATTATGCGAAATACAAAAGTAAAAGTAGGACATCAACTATGTAAAAAATATTTTTCTTGATACCAGCAAGAATTGTTCAAAAATGTGATAAACTGATAATGGTTTTCATAATAGCAGGAATATAAAATATCTAAGAATTTCATTTAAGAAAGATTAAATTAGAAGTTTAAAAATTCTAAGGAAGACAGCAAAATGGAAGATATCCTATATTTTAATATGAAAATTTTCAATGTTATAAAACCCTAAATTTTCTGTAAAGTTATTTTTAAGTTGAGGATAAAACCAATCAGTAGCCCACCTAGAGTTTTATGAGGATGTGACCAATATATTTCAAATTCATATGGAAATATTAAGGTACCAAAAAACTTATTTTTAATAAAGGTACCAAAGAGGAAGCAGACCCTCCAGATGTTAGAACATACTTTATATCATAACAATGAACAGTAGGACATGCATATGAAAAAATGTAACAGAAAGGAACATATAGAAAGATCTATTCATGGGGCCTCCCTGGTGGCGCAACAGATTAAGCGCAGCACTGTGAAGCTATCCAGAGCCACTGCAGCATGAGTTCCATCCCCAGCCAGGGAACTTCCCACATGGCGCAGCAGACCTCTCCTGTCTCCCCACTGCTCCCCTCAGCAGTGTATTCAGTCTACCTGCCTGTTCGGTTCCCCACTCTCTCTGGTGAATCCTCTCACCCCACCACACCTCTGGTCTACACCCCAGCTTGTATCCATAAATAAATCTTTTTTTAAAAAAGAAAGATCTGTAATAAGTAAGGAATATGACAAAAAGTCACCAAAAATCACTGGACAAAGATTAGCAGATGGTATTGAGAAACTGACTCTATGCAGATCCCATTATATAGAGACCCACCACATTAAAAAAAAAAAAAAAAGAATTCCACATGAAATAGAGGACAATGTGAGAAAGGTAAAAGAAGGAAAAGAAAATAAAAGTTGATAAATTGAGGGTTTCTTGTTATAACACACCTGAGCATTTCTAGGCATTGAAAAGCATCATAGTTTAATAGACAGGTCAAATATAAGGAGAAATATTGTAGATTCTAAAGTAGAAAATTTAATTTCTAGAATATATGAGAAACTTGCAAGTCAAGAGTCAGACAAGTTAGTGAATAGCTGATATTTTAAAGGGAAATGTAATTCACAAATAAAGGAGCTTCTAAATACTGTTAATAGTCAGAGAAATATAAGTAAATCAAAGTCACAATTCATAGCTATCAACTTATCCAGCACTAATGAAGTTGTATAATGCCAAGTGTTGGCAAAGATGAGGGCAAGTAGTAACTCTAATGATTTCCCAGGAAGAATTGGGATGGTAGAGTCATTCTGCAGGGTAATCTGGCAGTTCTTAGTCAAATTGCCTCAGCAATTCTCCTTTACAGTAGAGAAACTTGTACAAATCTTTTCGCTAAAGACTAGAGACTTACTAGTAGCCACCACAGGTAGAACAAATCACTACAATGGAATGAACACAGAAAATCTAATGTTACTCATCCATTAGAAACAATAAGAACACACTAGTATGAATACAGATATGCACAATGCTGAGACTGATAATAAACAGAACAGTGTATAATGTACAATACTAGTCAAATAAATGAAATATATATGCTCAGGGATAAATAGCTCACTCAGTACAGAGCTTGCCTGTGGAGAGGAGAGAAAGTGGAAGTAGGCTGAGTAAAGTGAAGAAAAACTTCTAAAGAAAGGACTGTTGTGTGAAAAATTGGTTTATTATACAATGTCATATTACACAATGATTATGATTCACCTAAAGTCTGGTACTGCGGTTCAGAAGGAGAATTCAGAAAGGGGCTGATACATCATTAAACAGTGGTGCCAGAAAGACTAGGGTTCAGTGGAGGTATTTAAAGGACAGGTTATGAACTGGGCTAAGATGAGATGGAGAGAACACACTAGAACGAGCTTGCCTAGGTTAGGAATAATTACATAGCATGTCTGGGTTGTAGAGAATACAGAAACATGAAGAGTTGAGCGTGCTCAGAGAAGTCAGTGAGAATTTTACTTTGTTTTCTCTAATCAGTTTTCTCAAATGTTAGCATGCATCAGAATCACCTGTAAGGCTTGTTAGTGTCCAGATTGCTGGATCTCACCTCCAGAATTTCTGACCCAGTAGACCTGAAATGAAGCCTGAGAATTATTAGGTCATTTCCATAGCCTTGGCTCTTTAAAAAATTGCTTCCTTGTAGAAGTACTCAGTAAATTTTAATGAATAAATGAATAGCCCATTTTATAGATCAGAAAATGCAAATTTGTGGAAATTTCAGGGTCTTGACCAAATTATCCCAACAGTTGCCAGTTTTCAAATCCAGTGACTTTCAGTATATTTTCCATGTAGAATTGGAGAGTCCGTCTCAGCTTAGGATGATGGCTCAAAAAGGGGGAGAAAAGAGCACAAGAGACTATAGTGATGGTTCACGGGTGAATGGGTGGTGGGGACATATGAGGAATACACACTAATGTAAAATATATGAATAATTAAAAATAAGTAAAATAAAGTCTTCACTAAACAGTATTAAAACTGAGTTTTGAAGAGAGAAGAATGAGGGAGTCTTGTGAGTTAAAGTTGGGAGGTAAAACTAGGAATTTGGGTGACAATCCAGTAGTCTGACAAGTTTATTTTGATATAGTCATTTATTCTCCAAATGTGCACCATGCATATTTTGAGAAACCCCACAAGATATAGGTCAAAAAGAAGATAAAACTAGAAAACAGCTTGACCAAATTGTATAGCTTCTTAAATACCAGACTGAAAGTTTGTGCCTCATTCTGTAGGCAGTAGGGAGCCATTAAACGTCTTTGTCCAGTGAAATTACATGATTGGAACTACTCTTTAGGGTTATGATTTAGAGGATAACCTTATTTAAATTCTTGCCTAAGGTGGATGAAATTACATTCTGGGCTTGCTATCTGGATGCCCAACACAAAGACAGCAATACTTTGGCTCAATTGTTGACATACGAAAAACTGTCAAATCAGGAACACAAATTATATGTACAATCGACCCTTGAATAACCTGAGAGGCAGGAACACTGACTCCCTACACAGTCGAAAATCTATGTATTATTTTTGGGTTCCCTGAAATGTAACTGCTAAGAGCCTGCTATTGACCAGAAACCTTATCAGTAACATAAAATGTTGACTAACACTTATTTTGTATGTTATATACTATATTCTTACACTAGAGTAAGCTAGAGAAAAGAATATGTTACGCAGTAAATTGTAAGGAAGAGAAGGTACATTTACAGTACTGTGCTGGACTTATCAATACTATAAATTTATGTTATCTATTTACAAGAAAATCTGTATGTAAGTGAACCCCCCACAGTTCAAACCCATGTCGCCCAAAGGTCAACTATATTCAAAAACAAAACTCAGAAAAGCTTGTAATAGTCACTGACTGACACATTGTGCTGATAATATATTCCATAATCAAGTGAATAGATTCTTCATATGAAAGAAAATCTAGAGATGTTCAGAACAGAGGGACCACTTGTTTCCTAATCCTTTGGTGGTTATTTCTAAGGCTTCTTGGAGAACATTTAAATAGATTTCAGCAGTTCTCAGTAGTATCTTCCTATCTTCTTCTTCAGAAAGATTATCTACTGGTGAAACAGACAATAACCGTTCTCTGATATGGCATCATAAAATACAAAATGTCCAGATGTGGGAAAGGGTGAAAGCAGGGCTACCTAGTTTAAGTATTTGCTTCATGGTGTATTACTGAAGCATGTCAACAATGGGAAAAGGGGAACATCAAATCTCTGAGTTCCTTATAGTTGATAGCACAAAGGCAGAAATCATTATATAAAAAAGCACCTCAAACTCAGCAGTCCTCTGAACTGGGCTTTTGGGGTGTCTAAGCTTGAGATAGACTATATATGTTAATAGGCTTTCCTAATAAATTTCCAGAAGCTCAAATCTACCATCTGGTTGAAGCAGCTGTGAGGAAAACCTTTGTTGTGTTGTTTTGCAATTTTTTCTACTAGTGTCAGACAGAACCTCAGTGCAAGAGGAAAGGGATGCAGTATAAACAAAACAAAATTATTTAAAATAAATAATTAGAATTAGAGTATCAGAAGTGCTCAGAAAATATCTGACATGCTGGTAAATTCCATTGGCGGCACATAATGGCTAAAAGATAGTTCTCAGAATACTGAACTAGAAAAACACCCCTTTTGGGAACTTTAGTTTGATAACCAGAATTAAATTAATGCTCTTGCTTTTAATTTTTCTATCATGCATACAAGATATATTTCTAAAATTATAAAAATCAATTTAATGCAGTATTAACATTACAAAGTTCTATTAAGGCATGTATTTAAGAAACTGAGAAGTCATTTTAAATGTGTTTTTAGCATAAAAGTAATATAATTATAGGAGAAAGTTACTATCTAAAGTATTTTGAAAACTGACCATAATCCCTCCATGCAAAAATGAATTAATATTTGCCTATATTGCCTAATTAATTTTGCCTTAATTAATATTGTCTATATTATGTGCTTTATCAAACTGAATATGTGATCCTTTAGGGCAGGGATTTTATTTTGTTCAGTTTTGCTTGTTGCTCTATCTACAGGACGTAGGTCATTGTCACTTAATAGTGTATGTTCAACAAATATTTGTTAAATGAATGAGTATCCATGTAATTATATGATCAAAATAAAACACACAGGATATATGCAATTTGAAATTACATATGGATCATACAATCTCATTTCTTTATTATTAAGCTATCTGCTAGTAAATAATTTTAATGACTACCTGAAATTTAATGAGTATATGATAAAATTTGTAGGATAAGTTTTCATTATTTCCTTAGGATTTAGCCTTGGGTGAGATATGTTTGATAACTGGTATGAATATTTTTGTTTATATTGATAATGTATTTTAAAACAGCCCTACAAATAGTTATATTAAATGGCAAGCAAAATGTAAATATAATAAATGGGACTACATGTAACTAAAAATCTCCTGTACAACCAAAGAAAGAGAAAAAGACCCCCTCCTGAATGGGAGAAAATATTTTCACATCATATAGCTGACAAAGGGCTGATATCCAAGATGTTCTTTTCATCACAACTTTCAACATAGTTTTTATGACTCTGAACCTGAGTGTGCAAATTAAAAGTAAAGCTGATTTAAAATAGAGCTCAACAAAGATAGGGACTTTCTATTTTTCCACTCTGTATTCCTGGCATTTAAGAAAGTGTTAGTACATAATAATTGCTCAGTAAATATTTGTTTATTGACTAAGTGGACAGATGAATGACAAATGAATGAAGTCAGCAGTCACCAAAGGGCAGTGTCAATGCCACTGGAGATTAAAGAACGTCGTCTAATGTAATGAATGCAGCCCTGGAGGAGATACCAGATTCCACCTTCCTGGCATGGGGCTAACTTGTATAACATTTGGATCAGGACCTTCAGCCCCAACAATCACTTCTCCCAACCTAAGCTTTTTCTTTTTCCAGCTGAGTGTTGAGAGGGTTTCTGATGAATATAATAAACATAAACTTCTCCACAAACTCAAGAAGGAAATATAGTCACTGGAATTTTATTTTTTTGAATTAATTACCCAGAAGATGGCTTCTTTTACCCCTTACCCCATAGTGAATCTTTTATCCTCAAGACTCATGGAGCATAAAGAAGGCCATTAGCATCTCACCTAGTCCACAGTGGCACTTGCTTAGTGCTGTCATGTGGCGTCGTGACTGAGAGATGCTACCAGCCCACCTAGTGATGCAGCTCTCCAGACCACCTAGCTGGTCCCTCAGCCAGAGGAGGAGGATAATAACAATTATTTGAGTCGACTTGGGCAGCTGTTAGGTTGCAATAATTAGTGCTCAGCAATTTGACTCCAAAACTGCTGCTCTCTCCCAGAGTGCCCACACAATTTGGGGAAGGAATTTCTTCCAGGTTTGCCATTTTTCTAAACCACCAGCTTCTTTTCTTTGCTGGGTTTACACCTATAGAGAGTGGGTTGATTTTCTCTTAAATCTTGAGAACATAAATTGATCATATCTGTTGATTATAACACACACCTGCCTTTGACATCTCTACTTAAATTTGAGTACTGCCCTTTTACTTTCCTTCAGGTTGAGTCTTTTTACACCCTTTCCATACCCCTGAGGAATGCCAGATAGTCAAGGCAGCAACTAGAAATCCCATATTGTCCAGACTTTACAGTCTCTTTTATCTGGGAAGGGAGGAGAGAGTAACTCTGATTAGCTTTCTGGAAGCAGCTGGGAGTATATTGGTAAAGAGGGGATAACTGTATTTTATACTCTGGCAGATATGATAACAAACCCTTTCCTCAGGCAATGGGGTGTTTTGCCAGTCTTCTAAGAAAAAAAGTCTCTTGATTCTTCCAGAGATTCCAAATCCCACCTTTTGAAAGAAGGCCATCCTCTTTCCAAAGGTGATTTCCATTTTAAAAATTAGAACAGTAAAACACAATTGTAATCTATCTCTGGGCAATGTGGATGGAGAAAAACAAAGCTTCATCCACAGCATTGGCAATCTGTGACATGTCTGAATTTAATTTTGAGTCTCGTTGAAAATGCCGGTATGAGGGGAAATTGTGAAATCGAGATCTTCATTAATGCCTTGCCCTCTACCTCATCAACTCCCTGTTCCATTCCATCTTCCTGTTCCCTACAATTACAACATTCAGACCCCCAGGGCCTCACATATTATACGTTTTCCTCTTTCTCTTTTTGGGTTATCAGTTAATTCCTACTAAGCCTTTAACTAGTAATAAGGTACTGCTTACTTGTAAATATTCAGGGAAAGTTCTGTGTAAGGAGAACTTACTTAGTCTCTTTGATAGAACATGGATATGACATGTTGGAGGAGTGGGGGTCTTGTGATATTTCAAGTTCTGGCCAGGAAGCCCTACTAAAGAGGCTTTTGGAAAATGCCAGGGTTCCAGCTCCACTTCAAACTCGTGTGGTAAGGGACTCTCTCTGGACATCTGGTCATAGCCTGTGTGGCTTCATCGATAACCTTTTCTGATCCTCATTCTTCCCATAGGATATGAAATCTTATGCTGGAAACTCACCTATAAAGCGCTTTCGCGCTCTCTCTCTCTCTCTCTCTCTCTCTCTCTCTCTCTCTCTCTCTCTCTCTCCCCCCTTTCTCCCCCCCCTTCCTCCCTCTCCCTCTTTCTGTCTCTCTTTCTGTCTCTCTCTCTCTGTATGTGTGTTGGATGGGGTAGAGGGGGAAGTCTGATGTTTAATAACCACCTCTCTCTCATTCTTGTAGAGGAGACCTACTCTGTTCTATCACCTCCACAACACCATTGAGGTAGTGAATAAAATGAATTCAGATAATCTACAGAAAGGTTATTTCGCTAATGTAAGATATTATTATCAGCTTTTTCCTGTTTATCTTTACCCATACACATGCCTTTCAGTCCCCACCCATCCCAGTAACCATTATAAAATTAGAAATGTCAGCATATCCAATTCAAACATAATGATGTGACCAGTGCTGCATTAGCTGCATATGCTGTGACCATCACAGCAGAGCCCCTGGGGTGGGGAGCCTCTGGCGACATCCAGGCTATGTATGTATGGTTGCTGTTGCCAGGATGCAATCTTAGACATGTTATGAAATGTAAGCACTTTGATTAGCTCTTGGAATGTGTGTGTTGGAAGGGGATTGCTTTTAAGATAGTTTTGCATTTTAAGGGACATTGCCACCTTTAGTGGATATGACAAAGTGTACAGAGAATCTGAAAAAAAAAGTCATGCATCTAATTTTTTGATGATCCACAAAATGTCAAGTTCTACATCTTTGAGTTTTCCGCATTCAAATCACTTTATCATCAGGTTAGAGGTAAGAAGGGGAATAGGAGTAAATGACATCTACCTAAACTGCAGCCTAGAAGTACAATGTTGCATTCATATGTTCACTTAAATGTACGGTATCTTAGGGTAGGCTTTATTTAAAACCTTTATCTCTAGCACACACCCTGAGTCCTCCCTCATTTTTATTAGTAACATGGAACTGTTTCCTTTTTATGGAGGGGTGAAATAATTGCAGAGACTTTCTTCAATTATATTGTGCCATATGTTATAAGATGAGTTATTTGAGCATATGTATTTCAGTATGAGTATGCGCACACCAAGACAGGAACACAGAATATTTGGACACTTTTGTTCTATGCCATCTCTTCTCCAGCCCCTTCAAAGCCCCTGAACTCTCAAGAAATTTGGATGCTAATCACCTGTGAATCTTCTCACATCAAATTTCCAGTAGTTCCTGCAGTTAATACAACCAAAATTGCCAATAGAACAGACTTTGCTATGTTACAGAACATCTGGTTCTGATCCTGGCAAGAGAAAATGAAAAGTAATGGAAACCAACATTTTGCCAGGATACGGTTTTTTTCTAGGTTCTTTTTTAGAAATGGGCAAAGATTCAATGGGCATCAGTTCCAGGAATTGCTCGTTCCCTCCCCATTTTCGTTTCTATAGCTCTTTCAATTATGCACACACCCAGATTTATATGCAGCCATATCTTCTTTTATTTGTAGAGCAAATCTTCACTTCACCAGAAATTTCCAGTCTTTAAGGTGGTACATTTGCAATAGAGTCAATGTGATAAATCTTTCAAGTAACAGGATTATAGCTACTAATTAGAATGTGTTTTGCATTTACTATTTAAGAAACGAGTGGTGGGTGTTCACGATATGTCAGTGACACTGGCCTCTTTTATTATATTTATATTTCTCAAAGCTTATAAATCCACACGAGATCTCATGTTGCACAGAAACAATACAGTTCTAAAGACAAACTATGCTATTATGTTTGCAATTAAAATAGAATTTTTTTAAATTGCTGCATTTAAAAAAGGAAAATAATAAGTGTATGTATATATATATACACACACACATATACACGCATATATACACATGTATATCTAAATGTAATGGATATAATTTAATTTTATATAGAGGAGACTGTCTCTTTTATATCTTTTGATGAAAAGGAATGAATTTGTCCATGGATTTAATATTAGAGAAATGTTTATCAATAAGTCAGTTCCAGGAAAAGTATATAAAGAGGTGTAATAAGATCTAGGGATGCTTTATATTTCATTTTATTTGAAATTGAAGCTGAAGAATAGATGTTTGCGATTCTGCTAGAGAAAAAGGAAAATATTTTTTTTCCCTTCTCTGATATCCCCTCCTGCCCTGTAATCAAAGTAGATTTTTCCTGAGAAATGGAATTTAGATACTTTGGACAAAGAGAGCTCAGTGGAAACAAGGGGATGATAGGAAAGAAATAATACAGGACATGTGGGGGAGTGAGAGAGGCGGAAGTCAGGACTTAAGAAAATTCGACTAAGCACTGTTAAAGCAACCCATGGCATTTCAGGTATTTTGTTGTTAAAGTGATGTTATATACTGTCGTGTTTACATCACTTCATCACTTCACGGTACCTGTTACTGAGTATTGCTGACATAGAAATTCAATCCTAATAAATTCCAAAATCATATTTCTTCATCTTCAGTATTTTTATTTAATTTCAAGGGTTTTTTTTATCATTTATTTCAATTGTGGTAACATTGATTTGCAACACTGTATATGATTTAGGGGAATAGGTTCATATCCCTCACATGTATGTCACCACACCACACCCCCCACTGGGGTGCACATTGTCCCGTACCGTAGTTTTAAAAGAAGAGATCTGCCATCAGTAGAGTAAAATATTAGAAAAGTAACAGATTTGGGGTCTTTTCACATTCTCTTAGCATACTTGTATAGTTCCATGAAACGTGGTCTTCTCTATGTCCATCAGCTTCTGGTTAGTAAAATGGATCTATAATCCACATGCTGCCTCCTTTTACCCAAAACTTGTTTTTCAAGAACAAACACAATTCTATTTTTCTCATATCGGCAAATTCCTAGGAATAAAGAAAAAAATTGCACTAGATCCTTCAAAACATTAAGTCCCTTGTAACCAAAATTAAACCTAAACACAATATTTTTCAAAGTTTTCAGCACTCCCTGTTATCCTTCCATATGTTCAGTGTTTGTTTTTCATGCTGAACAAATAAAAAGGGGAAACTCGTGTTAAGAGAAGTATGTCAGAGTTACTTCAGTGAAGTACTGCATATCTATCAAAGCCTTTCTGTTTTGCTGCAAAACTGAATGCAAAATTTAATTAATATGTATATTCAATATCATAGCATGGAAAACACATGCACCCCAAAGGCTTAGGCAGGCCGTGATCTGTCAGGTAAATACATGTTTTGATACTTATCCAAACTCCAAATAAAATTTTGCAACCATTTGGGAAGGTCTCGAGTAAATGTTCTTGATATTTAAAATATGCTCTGCCTTACCATATGTTTGAAGAATTATGAATATTGGCCAGTTTCTCCTTGTGAACAGTTGCAGTGCTAGGACTGACTTTTAGAAATTCTTCGCTGTAGGAGAGTGTCTCAAGGATCATGTGACTGTTGTATGTATGAGCTGCCTGAATCTCTTAAGTTTCAGAGGACTGGCGGCAGGGCAGTGGCTTGGTTTAAAATCAAGGACTGGGGTGTAAAATTTGTTGCAAAGAGGAAAGGTATATTCTTCAGAAATGGAGAGCATAATAGATGCTTGCCAGCAACACCAGTACTTTACCTTTGTGAGCCAGTGGGCTTGGTCTTGTGTAACTGGACTTCAGACATGTGGGTGAGGACAAAGTGCTGTCAGCCATGTGGTGAGGAAGAGACGCTGTGAACAGAAGTCACAGTGGCAACTGAAAGCCACCCGTCCCGTGTGTAAGAGAACTGAGAGATGTGTTAGGAGAATGGAGTGAGAGCGTTAGAACCAAATGGATCAGTTTTACATTCTACTTTCTAACTGGTAGCTCTGGATATGCTGCTTAACCTCTCTGCTTTAGGTTCATCATCTGCGAAACGGGGGTAATGACATCTGTCTTTGCAGGGCTATGTTAAGTACGAATGAGCTCACAAGTAATTGTGTCTAGCGCATATCTTGTCTTTCAAACAAAACTTCTCCCTCAGCCTACTCTCCTTATGTGATCTTATCCATGCTTGAGGTTTAAAAACTGAGCTATATGCTGACAGCTAGCAAGTCTATCATACAAACCTATAATAAACCCTTGGGAGTTTCAGACTCATCGAGCCACTCCTGCCCCCATCTCCATTGGGCTATCAGAAGTTCTCTAAACAGTTCCCTTGCCTCAGCCCTCAAATATATCCTCCACACTCTTGGCAGAACAATCTAAAAGGCAGACCTAATAATGACTTTCCTTTATGAAAAAACACCCCTCTTGCCCCATCCTGCAGTAGGGATCTGCAACCTGTGTTCCAAAGGTCACACACGCAATAAAATGTGTGCCTAAAATGTTGATGATCTGGATCGTTACAGGAAAAGCCAGCAAACAGGACACCCTCTGTGTCTGACTCACACAGATTTCCTAAATCTTCTCTTGACCCTCTGCTGCACTGAACCACTTTTTTTTTTTTTTAAT